>NJCR01001492.1:0-14955 GCA_002234235.1 Fusarium hostae
CAGCACTGGCTGTCGACGGAGTTCTCCGCAGGTCCAAAGCTGCTGTGGGTCAATGGACCTGCGGGGTTTGAGAAGACAATTCTCTGCGCCTACGTCGTCGAATACCTCTCGTCCACCCTCGACACGCCCGTCGCCCATTTCTTCTTTACATCCGACCACGAGAGCCGCGAAGACCCCTTCTTGGCCCTACGCTTATGGATCTCCCAGATCGTGTCACGTCATGAGGGTGCATTTGAGCACGTTCGCCAGAAGTGGGAGTCTGACTCGGATCCTGTCGCAACACGCTCCACTGTCATATCGCTCTTCACGCAACTCCTCCACGATATCCCTGGTTGCACGTTCGTTGCAGATGGCCTAGACGAATGTAATTCGTTAAATAACACAAACAATTCGGCTGCGAAGTTTCTCCACGATGTTGCAAATGCGGTTGCCGGGACGAACGCCCGACTCCTTGTTGTGAGTCGCGACGAGCCCGAGATCCGATACGCCCTCATAAACGACACGCGGGAGAGCTTTGTCGAGTACAGGATCATGCCCGAAGACGTCCGATCCGACACTGCCGCCTTCTCCCAATCCATTGTCGACAGGAAACTCCCCAATAAGAGCGACGATATCCGGTCGACTCTTTCCGAAGCAATGACCAATCGATGCCAAGGCCAATTCCTCTGGCTTAAGATGCAAGAGGAATCCCTGAGGAGAGGGATGAACAAGAAACAACTTCAGAGCGCCATTGAAAACACGCCAACTGGGCTTGACCATCTCTACGACCGTAACTGGACTAGAATCACCCGGTTAGGAGAGTGGGAGAAGCAGCGTGCATTCGCACTACGACCCCTGACTGTCTGTGAGATCACCGAAGCCGTCCTTATCGTCAAGTTCGAAGACCTGCCATTGGACGATCTCCCCGATGCGGTGGATGATGATTACGTCAACAGCGAGGTAATTGGCCTCTGTGGCCCTCTCTTAGAGGTCAAGAATGACCCTACCGATCCTTCTGAGCCGAAGGACAGTGCATCTACCGCACTTTACCGTCCGACAATTTCTGCTCCACCAGCTCCCTACGCCAGATTGGGTTCAACAGAACGATCGCTTGCAAATTTATTATGAGAAGGTCCAGAATACCATCCTCGCTAAGGCCTGCCTTCAGTATGTCAGCTTGCGCCAGGTTTGGGGTGACGGTAGCTATGATCCCCCCTCTCTTGGTATGTCGTTGCGAAGCTACGCGGCAACGGCCTGGCATCGACATGTCAACTTAGGCATGCGCAACGAGGCCGAAATAGCCAAGCTCTGCATCAAATTTCTCGACCTAGACAATCCCAACTGGGAAGCTTGGAGATCGTTAATCGAGCCAGGGAAAGTAGGATAAGGACACAAAGAAGCCGAGGCCATCCCACCTGGTCCACTCTACTACGCAATAAAGCTGCACTTGAACGATATGGCAATTGCTCTGGTCACTGAACAAAGCGCGAATGAGAGCAGCAGTTTGGGAAGGTCACCTCTTGGCGTCGCTTGCGCTAATGGGTGCATTGACGTTGTTGACGTGCTTCTCAAGAAAGGGGCCGACCTTACGGTTACAAATCGCAATGGATGGACACCTCTGCATGCAGCATCATATAATGGACACGAACATGTTGTCGATCTCTTACTTGATCGTGGTTGCAGTGCGGACCTCAGGGATAAAGAAGGTCGGACACCTCTATCGTGTGCTGCTGAGAAAGGACACGAGCCAATAGTGAGGCGACTTCTCGCTATGAATGCTGTCGATGTGAACGCGAGGCGTACTATTTACCCAAAGTCGGTCTTTTATGGGGTATGGTGCGATGACAAAGAGATTGCGAAGTTCTTGTTTCCTATGGACGACAGTCCGAGACTTGGTTGTTTTGGCTCCCTCCTACCTTCAGTAAGCTCGGGCGACATCCCTATGGTTAATTTAATGAAAGCCCTTAGGCACCTTAAAGGTGCTGAGGTCGAAGCGATCAAATCTGGTCATACCTCTGTTTTAATCGAGGCACCCGACATCTGTAACAAAGTGGAGCTGGTGCTTGCTAGAGACGTCAATATTAAAACTGGAACAACTCCGCTCCACCTAGCAGCCCAGAATGGCCATGCTACGGTAGTCAGGACATTGCTTGAAGTGAGAGGCATTACCACGGAGCCCGTTGATGAGTCTAATCGAACTCCCCTGTTACTTGCCGCAGCGGCTGGGCACGAGGCGGTGGTCAGACTTCTCCTTGGGGAAAATGGTGTCAATACAAATTTCATGGACGGGTACTATCAGACGCCGCTCTCCCTGGCTGTGAGATACGGACCTGAGGCCGTAACCAAGCTTTTGTTGGATAATGGCAACGGAATTTTGCAAAATGAAGTGCGTAAGCGAACTTAGACCATGAAATATATACAAAGGGTCTTTAGGACGATTTTGTTCGAGATTCCTGTTTGCTTCGCTATACAGTGGATCAAAGGCGGCTAGGTTACAGTCATGGGCGCCGAGATAGAGGGTAAACATTGACAACTGGCAACTGCCATGTTACTGGCGGAAGATACCTATCTTGCCTGTGGTAGTGCTTAGACTGAATTTTCATCGATTCGTTTCAGTAGGCTAGGAAGCCGGCTACATGAGATATTCTAGACGCCAATAAATTCCAGTATTCGAGAGCGATTTGACCACCCTATACCATCTCCGCCAACGCCTTAGGGACCCATCCATCCGTGTAACATCGTGGCTTCTGAGTTAGCTGCTGGCGAAGGAGTTTTTCTAGATGGCTTGTTGCCACCTGTTTGATGCAAGCTGATTGTGGTGAAGTCTTGGGAGATCTGCTGAAGAGATTGTTCCTTAAAATGCCCTCCTGCTTGCTTGAGTCTCGAGCCTACGCCGTGGTTCTTTCCATTCAGCGGCTTGCCGTCTGTCGAAACCATAAACTGAGTAGTATTATTACCCTCAGTATATTTCTCGATGTTACTGATCTTCTCCTCGAGATAGGTGTCGATGTTTGAGCAGAGATTCAGGGAATGGCATAGGGCCTCGGCTTCGTCGTTAAGGTTATCGAGTAACAGTTTATCGTCTGATGATACAGCGGTTTGCGAGCCAGCGCCTAATCGCTCAGACACTTCCTGGCGATGCCTCCTCAGTCGCTCGAGTGCAAATCCAATGTAGTCCTTACAGCCACTGAGTCCTTCGCTAACAAGCATATTCGATGTTGTGTGCGGGCCCAGAAGGTTGGGAGTGTGCCCTTCTTCTGCGGCATATTGAAGCTGAATCTGATCGATATGCTGAGAAAGCTGAAGGCAAAGCTGAAGGCCCTTTTCGGTACTGGTACGCTCATTTTCTATGTATTTAATCGTCGTTTCGTCTGGTTCAGGACTGGCAATCGCCTGGCAAGAGAGAGTATCGAGCTTCTGCTTTATATCTGCAAGGTGCCCCTCTAAATCAATAGTTGTTGTCTCGATCAATCCTCGGCAAGATTGGATGGCTTCGACGGTGACAGTAGATGTGCGGCTGGACAAGGCAGACAGATCAGCATGATGGCTTATAATTGAGATGCGGATACTTACAGGTTCGCAAAACTGAGAGCGACGATGATAGTGGACTTGTATCCAATAAGCTGTTGTCTGAAGCCTTCAATTCCGTCGCCGCCCCGGTACGTGAGCCTGGCCCAATACCGAAATCTATCTCGATCTTGGCTAGACCGCGAACTGCAGGCTCTCAGCTCCCGCTCAAAATCCTTGCAAGAACGGGTGCATTGCTCCAACGTAACTTTGAGGGCCGAAAGGTCCACTTCAACGTCATCGCCAAGTGCCTGAGAGAGTTCTTGGAGTACTGTACTTAACTCTGCTAACTCTGAAAGGAGTTCCCTGAGTTGACGTGGGAGGGTTCGAAAACTTTGAACGACCTCTTGAACCTTGGCGATAGATTGATGGGCGAATGTCGCCAATGTAAGACCGGATCCAAGGTCAATCACTTCAGCCATTGGTTGTTCATCTTGCTGCGGCATCCATACGAGGTCAAAGCCAAGGCGAGCCTGAATATCTCTGGAAATTTCCCCAGCTGGAACAAGGTAAGCGATGCTAGTCCCAAGGCCACCAGCAACTACATGCCCATATAAACGGTCATCGAATTTACCGAAAACTGCGGTTCCGCAATCTCCGTCAACTAAAGGCTTACCCAGTCGTACTGGGTAGACCTGTTGAAAGGTGAGTTGCCCAGGAAGTCGAATATAGGATGGTGTAGCGGTGAGTTGGCCTTCGACTAAGCAATGTGGCGAAGTCGTAGCAACGATGCTGATGTCATCTAACCCTATCTCCCCAATACCCGAGACCAGAGAGCCTGTGATCAAGGATGATTTCTCAAGATTTTCTACCGTCCTTGAGGTCTCGATGAGAGCGTAGTCAAGCGATGGACTAGTTCCTGTCAGGGAGCTGAAGATCAATCTCCCAAAAAATTGAAGCCGAGACACATCAAGCTCACCGAAATTCAAACTGTCTTCGGTGGACTCGACACTCAGCAGTGAATCATGTACACTGCCCAGATGATCGCTTGAAGGGCTTTCGGATCTTGAACTCAAGTGTTTCCCACCAGAAAAAGTATCGAGGCTGGCAACGATTGATGCTTTGTCGGAATCAGTCTCTCCTGGGGTGACACTTCCTCTGCTTGTCATCTCGTCATGCTGGACTTCGTCGTCCCTCTCGACGTCACTCATGCCATCAAAATCACAGTCGTCTTCAGCTATTTGCTGGCTGGATAAATGGTCGGGCTCCCTGGTGTGCCGGAATGCGTGTGCAACAGTAAGCTGGTAGCATTTGCCATCTTGTAAGATGATTGGACCGGTTGTGGCTGGCCGTAAGGAGAAGTCGTTAGGGTTAACGACGAATATTCGCTTTCCTATAGCAGGTTCTGATCCGCTCGCTAAGACTGTTCCATCGATATCACAGCCAAGAGGGAGGAGAGCCTCTATTGCCTCTCGAGATAGCTCTCTTATAACATGGCGGTCGGGCAGTGCCGAAACGTCCCCAAGTCCTATGCCAGGGTATTTGTCCATAATCTTACTGTCTTTGATCAATTTCCTGATGTACTTGCGCGTTTTCAAGTCCGTGGAGCAAATGAGAAGCTTTGGTGCTGCGGTCTCTTCGTTAGGGCCAACCATATAGATAGACCACGATACGATATCCGTAGGAAGAATGCTGGAAGTCTCAAGGTAATCTTTGACGTCAGGGCTTAGCTGCCTGAATGTCTGACGAGCTGGACCAGTTGCTTCCCAACAGCGATACCGGCCATCACGCAAGTATCCGACGAATCGACCAATGGAGTCTTCGGGATTACTCCATCTGTCGACTTGTAGCCCCGGAATTTTAGAGAATGGCATCTTGCATCATTTGCGACAAAAGATGGTGGGGAAATTAAAAACGGCGGATGGAAGATTCAGAGAAATCAAAGCGAGACTATTCCTTCAGCAGGAAAGAGCCCCCGTCCGTATTCAATACCAGCTGATCTTACCCCGCATATTATGTAGCGACAAACGAGGGTGCAGCCGCCTATGGTGGCGGTGCAGCATAATTCATACGGAGGCCTGAACCCCGCCATCCCCGTATTCCAAACCCCCAGCACGATGAACCACTGATGTAGGTGTGAAAAAGGGTTTGAGGGGCCGCGGCATTCCCTTATGCTATCCAATCATGCTAAAGGAGTAAGCTTTTGTTGCCTGTGTCGACAACAATGTGTCGGGATAGTTAGAGGTTCCCTTTCTCTTCAGGATAACACCCCAGAATCCTAGATGGAATTACACAGGATATTAAGCTCTCGGTGAGCTCTCATCTTGAAAATTTTGACATAGACTCATTTCTTCTATAAGAGTACATCCAGCATCACTGCGCATTTCAAAGATACATTATTTCTCAAGACTAGCTAGCCGATATATGTCGCTCAAGGAGGCTGAATGGAAGAATGGCTGACCACCTAGCTATTAATCGCTCCAGAAACAAATACAAACTACTTTTCACCCAGACCAAGAGATCATTGTGGGTTAAAGGCCTTGTATACTTGCAAAGCCCCCTCCACAGACTGCACCAGTCCGAAGAATACTGTCAAAAGAAAAACGAGAATCGCCACCCAAAACGTATACCACTGGACCCCATTCCTTCGATCGTGCCACCATTGCCGAAGACTACTTGGTCGGCTTTCGTCGAATACTTGTTTCAAGGTAACCAAGCGATCGTGCCAGAAAGTGAACTTCTCAATTTGCCGTTTATCTGCATCTAGTTGCCCAATCTCGGTTAACTGAGTATCGAGACCACGCAAAGACGCTTGGGTTTGGTACCAAGCTCTAGTCTCCATATCCCACCTGGGAAACAGCAGGGCCATCGTGTTCAGGGTCTCGTCAATAAACTCCTGTGAAAAGAGTGTTGTGTCGCTATAACCTGCGTCAAAATCACAGATCTCTCTGCCGGGGGCGGCTGTAACTAACATTCGTTGGCGCTTCAAAAAGGAAGCATGATGAAACACTGCCACTGCCTGGTCGTCCTTCAGTAGGCGGAGATGGTCAGCGAGGTTGGTGGTCCAAACAACTTCTATGCCCGCTATTTTGCCTAGATTGTTGGCGTTGAATATTTTGTCAAGCTTTACTTTACTATGTCCAAGCACTGGCTTGCTTTCGAACCGCTCTGTAATGAAATCCTTCAGGCTGCCTGTGGCCCACTCTATCGGTCTAGATCCTGAATACGCATATGGAAGGTTGCCAAATTCGACCATGAGTAGGAGGCGAGCTGCAAGATCAATAGAGTGGTCGCAACGAGCTTCACTACCTGGAAGACTGCAGGAGAGTAACAACTGGCGGCGTATTTCTTCGCGTGTTCGGGATCTTCTCAATAGTTGCACAATCGCCATGATATCTTCATGGGTTAACAAAGGCGTATGACTCCCACCATCGTGAAGGGCAATCAGCTCGCATTGTTTAATGTAGTACTTGAAGTAAAATTTAAGGTCGGGCTCAACTTCTGAACCAGGTGTATCCCACAAAGCAACGGCTATCGCCTTCTTGGCCTCGCCAGAAAGAGCAGTACGGAGAAGTGTTCGGTTGGGCATGGTGATGAGGCTGGAGGATCATTTATTTTGTCGCTGTGTGGGGGAGTTGTATTTATGGACTTATAGCCCGGTGAGGCTGTGCTCGGCATGGTATATCAGCGGGCAGACTGTGAGGCTCTGGTCCTTTCATGCCAAATTCGATCGGATACATGTGAGATTCGACCAGTTTCCCGTGGTATATGCCCATTTGATCGCTGAGAATGAATTCAGGGTTCATATTGTACAGCTCGGGCATGGTTCATATGCCGATGGCATCGCCCCTCAGGATGACCAAGTTCTCGTCATGGCAACTAATGAGGCTGCGGCGGTCGTCGGACGGCCCCCCCGCGTCACACGAATGACTGATTTGGCTGCTTAGGTAACTACTAGAGTAACTGTTTTTTCTTTACTTCAGTTTCTTCTCGTTATTGTTCAACTGTTCAATGCTGCGGTCTCAGGATGCATCACCTGGGTCTGCGATATAGCTTCCGTCCCTTGCATAAATATTCTCAGTCACAGCCCCGTACGCGACAGCCAGCCAGAGGAGGTCTTAGCCACTGGTGAATTGGTGCTACTTCAAGAATATGGAAAGTCCACGACTGGCTCGGTTCGCTGTCTGCCTGGCCCTAGTGCAATCCATTTCCCAACTAATCATCCGACAAGATTGGGGCGAAGTCTGCAGCGCTCCATACATGGCAAATTCAAGGTGTTGCATCTAGCTGCCTCCCCGTCCTTTTCGAGGCTCTATCCTGGGACGCTCCCCCTCATTTACGGCAGGCTCCATCGTCCTCCCCGCTGTGCAGCTACCACACAACAGTGGTTAATCCAAATAGCGTGTCAGTTCTTGATTGGCTTAATGTATGCTTCCGAGTCTGGTCATGCTACATACCAACGCTATTTTTGCTTGTACTGATCGGGCAAAAGGTAGGTACTCACTACATATGTGGGGCTCCCGCGAATGCGTGTTTGTCAAGGATTGGCTCGTTGGCGATGTATAGGGCTAGCAATTACAGACTACTCAGTGGCTGCGCCCGAAGTCCATTTAAGTCAGCCTTGGCAGCTCGCTACAACCAACGGATGCAACACAATGAGCATAGCCTCATGCCCTCCAGACAATATATCGTAAAGCCGTCATAACTTCTGCGAAGAAGATAGATATTTCTTTGACATCTGTTGCCCCTACCGTTACCGGAAGTCCCCTCAAGCAGAGGATGCCAGAGTTAAGGCCTTGGAATTATTGACCAAGTCCAATGATGATAAACACGACACAGCAGATCAACTCCTCAGCTGAGAAAAAGGGGCGGGAGACCGTCATAGCTGATTATTGTCGAAGACGATCACGAGAAGAAGGGCACAAGGAATGTATCCTTCTGTGTCTCAAGCGCGGCAGAAGGTACTACGCCATGGATATACCAGTTAAGCCAGACGATCCGACACTTGGACTTGATAAACTACGCAAAGAGTCCGGACCATGGTGGAAGCGGTATTCTTTGTACTCCGCCATGGCAGTTCAAGAAATCAGAGTAATTACTTTCACGTGCCAACTGCCGCAGATGGCTGATGTTGGCATAACCTAGGTGCGACTGATGAAGGTCGATCGACCAGCAAGCAGGCTACCACAAATCCAAGTATCCGTTTTATATGTCGATTATGACGGCCAAATTTCGCAGTTGAATAGGGCTATTGATATAGAAGCGGATGGCATTGAACCGTGGGAATGCGGAATAGGTGTGAATGGGGAATCACACGATAAGGATTGTGGAGTCGATTGCCCAAACGCTGCCTACAACAACTTGAACGGCCCTTACTGCAAAGCCAACCAAGTCCGAAGGCTCTCGCAGCAACGATTGGACTATGAATGGCTGCCATCAATGCTCAAATACTACTGGCAGAATGGTGTTGACAGAGACGGTTTGGCCTTTTTGAGAAGAGTTGGATTTGTCCATTCATACGAGTGAGTGAAAAACACCCCAAACTTCACAGAGACATAACTCTCATGCTTTACCTTAACCCTAGAGAACTACAATACGACACATATAGCAATGCTGCCGATCCTTATGGCAAAACAATACTGGCATTCTTGCTAGTTGAGGGCTGGCGTATTCGGTACCTGCTAATCTTAATTGGGTTGGGTCTTTCAGGTAGCCTATGCATCATTGCTATTGCCGCAGCTTTGACCCGGAGTCTTGAGATTGCGTTGACCGCGGGAAGTTACGCATGCGGTTTTGCTGGATGTTTGATTGCGGTCTTCACTTTTCTCAGCGCCGTACTGTAAGCTCAAAGCTGGTGGTAGAAGAGCGTCTGGAGTAATTAGGTCGCTTGCTTATATCTTTCGCGGGGCTTAGAGACGTTTGACATTCTGGAGACGGGGAGGCTGTTGCCAGGAATAGAACGGCCACGTTTATTTTTCATTGCAAAGATGTCTGGGTAGCCCAGAACCTCTGAAGTGGGGAATACCATCAGGAATCATTCGATGCATAGGAGTTGGGGTTACTTGGAGTAAGCTCATAGGACTTCAAAGAGGGCTTCAAAAGATAGATGGACGATGGTATTTAGCTCAGATGAAGCCTTCTCTGTTATATGTAGGACTATGATACCGGGTACAGTGTATGTACGCCAATCACTGGATAGCAAATTGTTAGAGCTCTCCCACTCGTTAATAAAGGTCAGCCCAAGTCGCCGATAAGGGAACTTGATGGAATTTTGATGCCCTATCGAAAAAAGGCTAACATACCACGCTATTGACATCTATTATTTAATTCGGTAGAGTCGCTATCCGTTGTCGATCAGCTCGTGTACCGGTGATGAAGTTCTCAAAGACCAGGCAGGCGTTTATATCACACCCCATCCATATCCTTATTCCCTCCGTGTCCCTGGTCACATGCGTGTATGACATCTTGGAGTAGCTAATTGAGTGACTTGGAGAGTATGCATATATGCCTCGGATCTATACCTGCGACCATAGTGCGTAGCTTGATGCTCATAGTAGATGCCATTCGTTTAGCCCAATAGTATTACAGCACTCCCTGCCTCGTTTATCGTACATCCCACCCATCTCAATGTCCCCCCACCCAGAACAGCATCATGATATCAAACCCTCCCACGATCCTTGAGCTTGGTACAGTAGTGCACTTGCAGACCCGAGCCGCCTCGTTTGGGGAAACGTTCAGCGAAACGCCGACGAATCTCCGCCCACCCAAGCTGCTCCTCTTCTTTCAGTTGTATGAGAAAGTTGTCTTCGGTGTCTGTATACTTTGCCCCTCTTACAGGAGCTGGCTTGGTTGCTTTTTTTGCTGCGACTGAGCGGGTTGAATCAGGGCTCACACTGGTGGCATGTGGATGATTTGGGCAAAGGGGCCACTCAAACTGGAATTGAAACGTAGTCTTGCCATTTTCGGTAATGCGTTTCATTGAAACATTCTCGAGCTGCCATTCCTGAAACTGAGCAAGAAACGCACTGGCATCAGAGGGAACAGATCTTGCATGCGATGATGCTCGACTGAACAAGCCGAGTGCCGACGTGTCACGTTCACTCAATGAGTGTGCGACAGCTCTTGTGGATCGTTTCCTTCGGCGAGAATCCCGGGCACTGGTGGGGGTACCGCGAACCGAGCTGTAAGGAGATCCAGATGCCTTGCGACGTTTGTAACAATGCTGTTCATCATCGGAGTCGTCGCCAGAACCATGTCCCTGATTTGGTGAAGGGCAATAGTCCTCGTCACGCGCGCATTCTGGTATATCGAGATCATCCTCACTGCCAGAGCCTTCAATATCTACGTCTTTGTCCTTATCTCGCACCGTTTCATGTGCATGTGAGGACCTGCGACGAGAACGGCGCCGGGGCGGCAACTCCCGAGATGGGGGTCGGGCTCCAAATGGCGATCTAGATTCAGCCTCCGAGGACTCGGACTCAGCATCGCTGGATTCGCAGCTGGTGTGGTCGTAATCTTGCTCGCGTTGTGATTCGGGTGACAGGTTTTTCGCGGGGGATGGAGTGTGGGCTCTAGAAATGGCATCATCGCGCGATGTGCTCGCACCGTCTTCGCTATCGTGCATCGGCGTGTGAACCAGATCTCCAGGGTCTGTAGCAATATGACTGTATGTGTGTATCAAAGGGGACGTAAGAGTACTCTGTGCACCATCACTGGAACGTTCGTCAGAGAGAGCATCGACCATCACGATGTCTGGCTCGCTGGTGGCTCCGGTGACAAGCTGTTGTTCTTTTGACACGCGCCGATGTGGCTGACTCCCAGGGCTAGTAGACCAGATGTCAAAACCGGCATTTGTACATGCCGTCGCATCTCCAGCGGACGTGCGATTCGTCTGATAAGGAGATTGTTGATTCGGTTCAGGATCAGCAAGGGGGCCCATATGTGAGTTGTGTGTCCAATTTGGGTCGTCCTCTCCTAGAGCTGGAGATACTGCTGGCGTAGTGTCCATACCGATGGCGGCTTCCGACTCAGTTGGACTGTGTTTGGTACTCGTGCTATCTATGAACAGGCTGTTAGGGCTTACACCAAAAAGGATGATAGTGTTAGAAAACTTACCTAAATGGTCTGCGATGCTGGTCGTAGGTGTTGTGCATGATTGCGAGTCGTCGAGATCTTGACCCTCATCGTCACCTTCATCTTCCGTATCAGAATCGTCATCCGAAGAGATCCAAATAGCATCGCCTTTGGATTTTCCATCAGCCGACAAGACTGCCTCTTTGTCACTCAGGGATACAGCGACTGCTCGAGAAGCAGGGGGAGTGAAGCTCTGCAGCAACGTGTGCTGCCCAGCATCAGAGGTTGTCGAAATCATGTTGAGTTGCTGTATGTTTGGAAGTCAAGCGATAAGGCGGTTGCTCTGGCAGGATGGTAAAGATGAAAATGGACGGGAGTTGTCCAGCTTATATGCTCGCAGCTGAACCACACGAGTCCCATTGTCCGAAGGAGCCTAACCCGGTGTGTTACTGCCGTTTCCCCTTTTCTCCAAGTCCAGGTTGAGTCAGATGGAGGCAGAAACGTAACCGCTCTCCTTTGTGCCAATCATTCCACTGCCGGGCCACACCGATGCAGCTGTGCTGGACAGATGATTCCCTCCTCGCTTCATCTTCTCGCACAGCATGAGGGATCCACGTCACTCGCTGGCAAGGCAGAGTCCTCGGAGATGCCATATGAGGCAGGCCTTGATGGCTGCTGGGCTGTTCACGCAAAATGCGTGATCTCCAGTTGGTCAGACAGCATCGGGAATTGGAGTTTCCGGCAGTATTAGCTCTTCTGTCTGACCGTGATGAAGCTCGAGGCTGCGCCCGCACATGTTGATTGTCACAGCCGGGAATCTTTTGAGCCATTCAGAGAGCTCAAGATGCCGTCATGAACATCTGATGATCCTGCAACAGCGAGACTAACGGAGGTTGCATGCGTGCAACGCCAACAGCCCGCCGTAGTGCGCCCGTCCCTCTCCTCCTTCTCACCCAATCATCCCTTTCGGCATGCTGGCTTGCCCTGTTTCTGAGGCGGCTGAGCCATCCCGATCCACACGGAAACGGGTGAGCCGAGGACTAACAGGAAGAAATCAAGGACCTTCCGCCCAAGCAGCGGGTAGTCTTGGCAACCCCTGAACAGGGAATTGGTGACTCGGGCCCCGTCGAGCGACCCGTGATCAAACGCTTCACCCGCGCTACCCGCTGAGGGGACCAATCGGGGAGCAAGTTCGTGCCAGAGGCCTCTGGAGCAACCCTGCCAGGCTCAGGAGGCGAGTCCGAGATGGCACCATCCTCCATCATGCAACAGGGGGCATTGATAAGACACTGCGGCATTTCTGCCATTGGATGGGCGTCGACTGGAGGCCTCACACGGGAAAGCATTACCGTGAGATGCTCTGCTACTGCCTGAGAAGCATCACACCACTGTAAGGCGGCCCAACTTGGGGAACGCTCTCTAGACTGTTGGCGTTGTTAGATTCTGACGATTCTGAGAGAAGAGGACGGGAAAGGAAGCCATACGAGACTCAGATTAGAGTTAGTAATACCTTCAGAGGATAGAATGAAAAACGAATACTAGAACATGTCTCATTCCTTCCGTAACCAGGCGTTGGGGGCGATGCAAGCGTCGCGATAGTCGATCAATCCCTCTGGCGAGAGAACTTCGTGCTAAATCAGAACGATGACGTGGCAGGATAGGTGAAGGGAGCTAGGCTGAAGGTAGTGATGCTTGCATAAGAGTGAGGACGGCGGATGCAAAGGGGCAGAGCATGGGAAGAAGCAGAGGTCAAAGATACATGTTGCCAGGGACGGAGGAGGTCCTTGTCTTATATACAAAGAGTCACGTGATATGCGACCGGGCGGATGTGCGGCACGCGCGTCTTGCCTGTTTAGGCAGTGCCGCTAAACCAGAGGCAGCAGCAGCGTGTCCGCGATTACTATTAATAGTAATTATAGATTTCTATAAAGTTTATATCTTTATGCTTTTATCTTTATATATAAGTTATATTATTTAATAACCTTTTTAATATCTTTTTTCTTATATTTATATTTCTACTTTTAAAGTTATTTTAATATTTTCTTAACTTCTTAGTATCTATATAAAGAATATAAATAGGATTTATAAAGAAAGTTATATTCTTTATTTTATAAAGTGTTTATTCTATTAATACTTTTAAAGTATCTTAAGTTATATATTTTATAATAATCTTAGTTTTTAATTTCTCTATATATTTCTTTAAAGTAATTCTTAACAATATAAAGCTAAAATTATTAAGTATTTAGCTTTTCTTAATATTTAATAATTTAATATAAATATTTAATATATTCTTTTAATACTTTATTAAAAATATAAAGTAAATTATAAATAAATAGTATTTATTAATATTTAATTCCTCCTTATTATTTTACTCTCTTTCTCTATTTATATAGAGTTATTAATAAATTAAACTTTTCTTATTATTATTCTATAAGCTTATTTAGCTAAATAAGTTCTTTATTTACTATATAGATTATTTTTATTATTATTTTAATAGATTAAGTAAATTAATATTCCTCTTTATTATTAAACTTTAAGAGTTATTTCTTTATTTTTATAATTTCAGTATTAAAGTTAAGTCTTTAGCTAATAGTATTTATATATTTATTATCAATTCTCTTATAGTATATTATAATAAAATTAAATTTATATAGATATTTAATATAATATAATTATTATTAATTTAACTCTTATATTATAGTAAAATAAATAATATTTTTATAATCTATAAATACCTTAACTTAATGTTTATTGCCTTTAAGGCAGTATTAAAACTACTTAAAATAGTTAATAATAGCTAGGAATTCTTTATTATAGATAATGTAGTTAAGTTCTACTTTATGCATTTTATAAAAGTAAAAGGCAATTAAGTATAATATCTTATTATTATATTATTATCTTATTTATCCTCTTAAGATAAAATTAAAAGTATTAATTTTAACTTTAATTTACTAATTAGGGTTAAATATTACTAAAATAAGTTTATTAATAATAGCTTCTTTAAGTTATTTAAAGGCTTATTATATTTCTTTAGTCTATTTTAAATTATTTATCCTTTTTAGTAATTTCTATAAGTAAAATAGTAATTTTACTAAAGTTCTTAATAAATTAATAATAATAATTAATAAATCTTAAGAAGAACTATATTTCTTTTATTAATATTAATATTTTTTATTTAGTAATTATAGTGATTTTTTATTTATTTATTTNNNNTATATAAGATTTTATATTTTAAATAGATTATTTTAAATTAATAGAAATAACTTTTAGTTAATTTAATAAGTATATTGGCATCTTGTAGTATTTTTAAGACCTTATAGATATATTCTATATACTCTTTTTCTATATTAAAGAAAATAAGGATATTATTTAAGTAGTAAACTATAAAGATATTAA
>NJCR01001495.1:0-12996 GCA_002234235.1 Fusarium hostae
TAAGCACGCTCAGTGCGACACCCTTTCATGCTTATGGGCCCGTCATCGTCTATCATCCTATCGAAATCTTTCCCTACCAGTCTGCGCCAACTTCAAATCTCACTCGATCCGGAGTCTCCTCCAGAAGACACGATTTCAGGCAGAAAATGGGGCACTGGTCTTCTTCAGTTTGTGCACCTTCTGCCCGAGCTCTCTGATCTCGAGCTTAGCTTTGAGTATAGGGATGAGGCAGGTCGATTCTCCGAGATTGCCAAGGACCTCTATATCCCCAAACTAGAAAGTGTAACGTTTCACTTGGTCGATACCACCAAGGAAGATATCACAATCTTACTTCTATGTCATCACCGAACGCTCCGGACAGTGGTTTTAGAGTCGATCCAGCTTGATGGAGACCTGACAGCTTGGCGCTGGCTGATTGAGGTTGTTTGGAGGAGCCTAGAGCTTGATGAGTTTTGTATTCTCTCAAGCTGGGCAGAGAGGAAAGATGAGGATTTTCCTTTTGCAAAATTAGAGGATATTACGATAGTAGATAATGATAGCTATAATGACGCTGTCAGAGGATTGATATAGTATTATGACCGCTCAAGTTCTCTTATACGAATCTAATGTACACCACCTTTTACAGACCCTAATCGAGTCCGTGGCAAACCTGCAGTTAGATCGGTATCGTCTAAACGAGGCGAAGAGGTTAGTTCTGTATTCTAGTAGGTTCTGCCAAGAAGAAACTTACTGGGAACGTCATCGAAGTCGCAGTTGCCCTTAAGAGCAATGCAGGGAGTCATCTTAGCAGCGACGCTGCCAAGGTCTGAACAGCGGCATCCAAGGTCGGTTGTCTTAGATCCGACTCCTTCGATGACGGCTTCCGTGCAGGTAGCGGCGCAACGCTGAAATCTCCGACACCAAGCCAGGTAGAGTTGTGCAGGAAAGCCCATTATTGATGTAATTGCAAGATGTTTGCGGAAAAGAAGAGAGGCTATCAGGGGTTGTAATTGGATGTTACAGAGAAAAGGGGCTTCGTCTTTTTATAGCTTTGTTCGATACCGAGTACGAGACTTGTGGATAAAACAAGATAAGACGGAGAGACACTTCTAAAAGGATGCTGTTAAGACTCACCATTCAAAAAGGGTTTAGACTCGCCATTCATAAAGGGCTTAGACTCGCCATTCAAATCAGGTATAATGTCATATATTACGACAAACCACTAGGGTGGGCGCATCCTAGCTCTTTCTTAGAGCCTAGACCTTCTTGCGCCTACAATCGTGTGAACTAAGTGTCAGCGTGGTCCTTGTTTTCCGTTTTACCCTTATCACCAGAAGTTCTAAGCCTACATGCACGCTCTTTCAACCCCAGTGATATCCGGTTAGTGCGCTTGGCGTGCCCGGTGGGTCTAACCAAGCTTTCCCGCCAAGAGAACGCAGATTGACTCTTTTCGAGACGTGGTTGAGACAGGCGGTCGAGCTAGAGCAGCAACGTCTGCTATGTGCTCAGTGCTGTTTGCATCAGAGGCATCTTCTAATCTGCCTTACCTATGCAAGGGAGTCAAAACCTGAGACGCCAGGCCCCTCTATGTACAACGTTCCGCAAATCATGTCATCTTATCCGATTTGTCGTCGTTACTCAGCTGCGGCCCGCACGTGGCCAAGAAGCATACCACAGTGGAGAAGGGGGGGTTCCACCAAATAAGCACGGTTTCTCCGAGAAAGCAGGGGTATCATATTTAGAATTAAAAGAAACAACTACTATTGACGGGCTCGCATTTCAAGGGCCTGTTAAGTGGGGAGTTCTGTGCTTTTTCCTGATGATTAGTATGGTAGTGGCCACGCGTTAAGTTGCGCCAACTGCAAAGCCACTGGATTGTATCAAAAGTCCCGTTAGCTCACAATTAGCGCTTCCCCACTAGAGCTGGTTTCCGCCAGGATCTCGGGATTACACGGGAATCGTAGAACGCTCTCGGCATAAGAACAGCAAGAAACCAAGCTCGCAGTCAGTCTCAGTACCTCTAAATTCAGTCCCTTAACCTTCCTTACCGTTACGATGGCCACAACAACGATTTCCCATGGGTCATATCTCACCTCGACCTCCTCAACCGTCATGGCCAGTTGCACTACAGCAGTACCAGGGATGCACGGCTACGTGCCATTCGACCCTAATACCTGCAACTCCAACTATCATTTCTACCCAAGCTTCACTGGCAATCTTGCCTTTGCCACAGTCTTCGGATTGAGCACCATTGCCCACTTGATCGAAGCAATCGCGTTTAGAAAGGTCTGACATCTATCCCCAGTAAATCCAGAAAGGAGACATTGCTGATCAAAAGAAAAGAAATTCTGCTGGGTGGTCATTATGGGAGGGGCATGGGAGACAGGTGCATTCATTGCCCGAACACTCGGCTCCCGTGACCAACAAGAGGAACAGTTTGCCTTTTGGGGGCAACTTCTCTTCATTTTGGCACCACTCTGTTCGTCACGTTAACAAATGGTATCTAAGATTCCGCTGCTAACCGTTGAATTAGGGGTGAATGCCTTTGTGTATATGACAGTCGCGCGAATGGTACATTTCGGGCTTGCCGACAAGCAAATATGGAATATCAAGGCGACCAAGCTGACCGTCCTCTTCGTTTGGATCGATGTCGTCTGCTTTCTCGTCCAAGCAGGCGGGGGTGGCATGCTGTCAAATAAAGACGAATCGAACATTGCCAGAATCGGTACAAAGGTATATACAGCTGGGGTGGCGATACAAATGACCTTTGTCATTATCTTTGGAACCATGACTGCGTGGTTCTATCGCAGAATACATCAGGTGCCTCGCTGCAACAATGGCCGAATGAAGGGTTTAACATTGGTGATGTTGGCGGTATTACTTCTCATCGTGGTAGGTTTGAAGACTCAGAGATTTTGAACGAACTCATGGCACGACAAGTCACGGCTAACTTCAGAGTATTACAGGTTCGAACCATTTATCGCTTGATTGAATTCGGACCGGGCCTCAATGCAGACAACCCCTTACTAACGAAGGAAATCTATCCTTTCGCCCTCGGTGCATTTCCGATGAGCTTGGCGCTGATAATGCTCAATGCCATGCATCCTGGCCTCGTTCTACGTGGGAAGGATAGCGAATTTCCCTCTCTCGGCCGAGCGGAAAGAACAGCTGTACGAAGGCAGAAAAAGAAGGAACGCCAACAATCAAGGACTACTAACAGTACTCGTAAAAAAAGTGAGTATATCCGTATGGAGCATATCGGATAGCAAACTAGTCGCTAGATGTTAGGACACGTCCAGCATCTTATTGTCAGTCTGCGTTTCCATCTAAAAACCTGGAAATGAGGCAATGACCGCGCAGTCATGTGTCATTTTCTTGGATTCATATACGGAGAATGACCTCCCCCTTATGGCGACGTACGTCCGCACGTCCGCGTGCTTGTTAGATTAATTAACTGTCAGACATCTCGCTGCAGGTACACAGTAGAAGTGTCTTTCGAATTAAGCGCCAGCTACAAAGCCCGGGGCTACAGTTACAGGTTATGTGGTGATGGTAGCTTGGCAGAGCCGTGAACAACACGCCATCATTGTAAGACGTAGGGAGAATAGGATGTCAATTAGGTTGTACTTACTCTTCAGCAACTAGCCTTACTTAGGGTCCAAAGAGCGGGAGTCTCGAAGGCTTCTTCGTTTTTCTCACAGCGCGCTTCACGATGCGCTTGTTAAAGCTGAAATAAGAGAGAAGGCTCCACTCTAGCAGTCTGAATTTAGGGGCAAGCACCTAAGCTTCCTCATTCAATTCCCGCTAAAATGACGTCCCTATTTCCCGTATATCGATGACTGTAAATATGAATCCGTTTACAGATAGTCACTGGCGCTTGATGTTTGTTCTGCTGCATAGCCATCGCATGTAAGTTTACCACATCGCGATTCCCAGGCAAATCTGATGCACTAATTTAGAAATTTAAGAATAACCTTGCATGATGAGTCTCAGGGATATCTACCCCGGCTTTAGAACTTCTGGTGACAAGGGTGAAACGGGAAACAAGGGCCACCCTGGAGGTTCGTCGTAATAGGCGAATTATACCTGATTTGAATGGCGAGCCTAACCATACTTGAATGGCGAGCCTTAACCATAGCTGGCTGTATTACGTGCTTGCGCGAGGGGGGCATTCCTGTCTGTGGGTCTAGCGCCCTTCCCTGGGAGCAGCCTCCTGATAGCTTCGCGAGGGGGAGCGGCCGCCATGTTGAAGCGGTGTTTAATTATGCTTATCTTTCGAGTCGGCCTGTGCCCTTCTCGTGTACTACCTTGACGCTTGCTTCATAGACATTCTTAGCCGCCCAGTCAACCGGCAACTGACCTCTGCGTCAAGCTGATAAGTGCATGGAGTCTTATAGTTACGGCCGCATTCACTGGACCGTTTCCCATCCCTATTGCAATAGTGTAAGAAATAAAGTCTTGAGTTCTCTTAAGCACGGCTCTTGTTGTAAACCAGTGGCTCGCGGCCAAAATCAAAGCAAGGTTCAGGCATAATAGGCGGCTCTATTGTGGATATCTTCTCAACTCGGAATTCTCCATGAGGCTCTCCTGAGCTTCTTGGTTCTTTGGGGATAAGTTGAGTTGACTCATCCTTCCAGACATGCTTGAAACAAGCTGCCATCGGTCCATTTCCACAGTCTCGGGGTACCAATTTGGCATCCTTCAAGGCTTAGTTTGAATTGCGGCCGTGTGAACGCGCGGCCCCTAAAACACGCCAATAGCACACTCGGTGAAGCGAATTGTCATAGTGAGGTTCTTCGGCCCTTCTATAGGGAGCTGGTGAAGCCGAAAAAGATACGTGGCCCTTGCGGTTGTCCCAGATCTCTTCTCTAACTATTGAAAAAACTCGTGAATTAATACCGAAATTCGTTAGTCACATATGGGTACATCACCGATGTCGTTCTAGTTTGACATGCCATAATCCTGGCTCCCTAAGCCACAATACTTGCGAAACATGAACACAAAGCTTTATTACGGTTGCGCACAAATGGTGCCCATTTGATGCCTATCATATTCAGTTCTATTTTTCCTATAAGTAGACGGCGCATGCCATTATGCTGGCATGGACTCAAACACGGTTGTCCTTCACTATTACCGCCTGATAATCGACTTGTCTGATCAACATATAAGTGACATTAGTGGTGTATAAATATACATCATGCTGCAACTTCGGATTCTCATCGCCAGCCTCACTATAGGTTCCTTCGCTTTGTTGGGTGCAACTGCCCAAGCGAACGACCGCAATCCGCTCACCGAGGAGTTCGGCGATTTTGCGGCAGAGACATTGGATAATTGGAAAGTCCCGGGTTTATCCATTGCTGTGATTGATGGCGACCAGGTCTTTGCTGACGTATGAACTTGATCCCTCTGCGCTCTGCAACATCGGCTTGAATGCGTGACTGTGAATAATACTGATGCGGATATAGGGATACGGCTTTTCGGCATTGCCTGATAAGCCAGCCACGCCGGAAACACTCTGGTACGGCGCTTCAACTACAAAGGCACACACTGCCGCTACCCTAGCTCACCTGATCGACTCCGGAAAGTACCCGGCTCTCGCTAACGGTTGGTCAACGACAATATCCTCTATCATTCATGACGATTTCGTTCTTCAGGACTCGTGGGCGACAGAGCATATCACACTAGACGATGCTATAAGCCATCGCACAGGGATGGCACATCACGATAAAGCCTACGCGGGGGTAGTGAAAGGAAAGGAAGCTAAGCCTAAAGATGTTGTCCGCAACTTGAGGAATCTACCCTTAACCACCGAACCACGGCTCAAGTACTCTTATACGAATCTGATGTACACCACACTCTCACATGTTATTGAGACCGTCACAGGAAAATGGCTTGGAGACGTGATGAAAGAGCTGATCTGGGCTCCGTTGGGCATGAACTCGACCTTTTTCGACTTGCAGGACGCAAACCATGCCCCTAATCAACTCGCTTCGGGTTACTACTGGGACAAGAAGGAAGGAAGATACGGTGAGGTTCCTTTTATGAACGTTACCCAGCTCAGCGGCGCCGGGGCAGTTTTCTCCAATGTCCTCGACTACGCTAAGTGGGTACAATGCCTGCTTGACGAGGCACTTCCATTCCCCAAAGAGGTGCACAAGGATATAAAGTCTCCGAGAATGCTTATATCCACGCAGCCGGATGGTTCCAGCGACATCGTCACATATGGACTAGGCTGGTCTCGCACCCTCTTTAAGGGGCATGTTATATACACTCACGGCGGAGGGGTGCATGCCTTTGGAGCCCAGGTCTATTGGTTGCCCGATATCAGTTATGGCGTGGTTGCGTTCGCGAACACGGCCATTACTTCAAATGCCGTGGAGGAAATCCTGGCATGGAAATTGATTCAGGACCGACTTGAAATCCCAGAGAACGAGCGCTTTGATGTCAAGTCTAAGTTCGTCACATCTTCTATTGTCCTACGAAATATTCACTGACTAAGATAGATATCAAAAGACCATGAAGGAGTTAGGCCCTACCGCAGATGAGTCCGTTGATATTCTCTACCCTGAGCGCCCCAATCCGCCGTTGCCCCCTACTGTGAACATCACGGAGTTGCAGGGCATATACTACGACCCAGGGTATGGACAAATTACGTTACGGGAAGAACCTCACCCTGATAGATCAGATGAGAAGATTCTTGTCGCAGACCGCCAGGAGATGACATGGAAGTACCAGATGAGGCTGCATCACGTCTCCGGTGACTATTGGATTATCTACCTGCCTTTTTTGGAGAATCCAGGGTATATGGTCGAGTTCGTAGCTGGGGAGTTCAAGATCGGAAATAATGGAAAGGCGGTTGGACTTCAGGTGGACTGGGTCAGTCGATTTGATGATGTGGTTGAGGGAAACGTCCTATTCAAGAGGGTTGACTAGTTATAGGCGAGGTAGCAACAGCTTGGTACACCTAAATACAAAGTAAACTTCGTGCATTTATACATTAAATGATAGTTATATTGCAATTCGTAACACCAAAGCATAGATGCGTATTGTTGTACAATAGTTGTATGTTATGGGGTAGTGTTGTACAACTTTAGTAGAGGAAAGGTAGTGTCGTACAACTTTACAACAGTTGTGCAACCATAAGGTCACGTGCAACGACCAAACGGGTAGAATTAAGGTGCCATGGCTCTATATCTTCGTCTATAGCATTCTAGTCGTCTTGTAGACCTACATCCATAGGTGCCCCATAATCTCCAGCCAGCGGATTGCATAATAGACCCAATCTACCCTCTCCGGAGGGGACAATTAGTCCTTCTCGTAGCCTGTTGCCGATACACTCCACCTTCTCAAGATTCTTCCAAGTGATTCGAAGCCGGTCCCACGAAGCAGTACGTCGAGCACCTGAGAATGCTCTCTCTGGCTCAGCTGATTCAGATGGGATGGAAAGGATATCGATAGCCATCCGACTGAGTCGTGGATACTGTGCCCGTTGCTCAAGACGAGACCACCAGTCAAGAGGAGTACAGTCGATTTCAAGAGGTAAAGCGTTGATATAGGAATCCAGATTGTCTACTGTACCAATTACCACTGGAAATGACATCCATTACCACTTTTTGTGGCCCGTGCACCTTTCCTCTCACCATGTGGCGGTCAATAGGCGGACTGGTCCCGTCCCAATTTCCATATTTGGTCTAGCTCTCTCCGCTACCGGACTGCCTCTCGCTTTGAGGTCCTGTTAAGCTGCTATTTGTCAAATGAATGGCTGGCTTAAAATTGAATAGCCTCGACGTATCTACTGTACCAAGGACTGCTTGTAATTACTAAATTACACATTTTTCGTCCGTGCGCTGACCCCCTGTCGCCTATCAACCATTCAGCATTCATGTAGGGGACTACATGATTGAAAAATACATACAAAATGAAATGGCGCTATTGAACCATAGGGGGCAACATTGATTGAAAACCAGGGGGGCAACATGTAAAGAAACCCGCCAAGTAAAATAGCCCAAAATAGTATGTATTAAAAGGCAACATTCAGGTATGTATTTTTCCAAAGTATAAATTAATATAAATCCAAATTACACTGTTGCGATAAGTTTGAAGTTTGGTGATTTTTTTTTTGATGTGGTTGTCGAGATTGAGATTGTGTTATGTGATTGGCCAGGCTGCATGGACCGTGCATTTCGGTACATTGAGGAGAGACAAGTAGCCATTTGGGGTAGGGGATAGCATGGGAATACCGATTTGCAGTAAGGGTTACCAATCCAAGCCATAATATATTAAAAGCAGATTAATCAACAAAGTTAAGTTTCCAGTTCAGAGGGATTCAATATATTTAAATCCAGTCAGGTTTAGATCATATTATAAGTGTATTATATAGTATATTTAGCAGAGAATGTTTAGCAGGGAATGTAGAAAAGTATAATATAAGGGTGATTCCATTAGCCAGGCAAGAACCAACCAGCCAGTCCAACGAGTCAGATATAACCCTAATCAAGCATGTAGACAAGAAATGCGCCGCATTTCCACTTCTGCACCAATCAGAATCTCCATATTCTTACCACAAATTTCTCCCCATGGCTGCAGCATACAGGATGGCCTCGCTTAATTCATGGCCGACCGCTTGGCATCATTGCGGCCACGGTAAAAAAGCCCAAACCAACATGGAACGAAGACTATTTGTTGGGCCAATGGTACGATACAGTACCCCGGAGTCCAGCTGCCGTAGAAGCCCGGCTTCGAGTTATACTGCGTGGTGTCGGCCTCATGGTTGATCGAGCCACGTTCAACTTGGCCAAGACTTCATACTGATCTCGATGCTGGTTGAATACCTACTAGAAAGATGACTTTTGACCCCACAAATTCAAAGTTGAGAACTGCCTGAAAAGATATGTTGATGTATGGAAAAGGTTCATTTGTTATGTGTTTAGAGTTCAACATTTTGAAACACATCAGCAGCAAGATATATACAGCTTACGACTCGGACGCGATGAAACCATCATGATGTGTCATATACGATATCTGGTTGCTCTTCTACAACGCGAGGCTGTGAACTCTAACTGGAACGTGGATAAAGGACATAAGGAAGATAAGGATAAGCCTAGCGACTGTAGTAATAGAGATAAGTATGAAGATAAAGATGACGATGGTGATGGAGCTAACAAGGAATGGTATTAACAAGTACGACCGAGTCGAGACTAAGAATCATGCCAACAAAAACGATAAACATTGCACTTGTTAAGGATTTGGGTGAAGATAGGGCCACATCCTTAATACGTGTATGCCAAGAAAGTATGATGACAAAGGAAGATTTCTGCGTAGCCGCTGAGTTTATTGTGTATTTAATGACTGAGCAGTACAAGAGACTCCATCTCAAGGCGACCACAGGCTGACCCGCTCACCGACTGCAGCGATCAACCTCGCAATAGGCGGGACCATCAGAATTTGTTGACTCTGATCTCTTCACAAGGTATCTCGGTGTACCAGAGTAGGTATTTGAGTCATGTTGCTTGCTTTTAGTGGTCCTCTGCTGCAAAGTCCGCTTCGCGTCATTGCGCACTTTTTCAGCGATGCACTTCAAGAGCTTCCTGTGAGCTTCTCGAGCTTCCGCATCGTCCTCGTCAGAGATTTCCGGTAAACGCCAATTTGGGTACAGATTCAGATGTGACGGCCGAACTTGTATCTGACTCTGTGAGTGCGAGCTGAAGTAATAGTGACATAAGCGACAAGTTGGCTTGCTGGCGCCGATGTATTGCCATTGCCGCCAAAATCTATTTGGCCTTGTGATTCCGTTCTTGGTGAGGTAGTGATGAATGAGGACTTCTGCGTGTACGATTGGCCTGAAAGTTCTCTTCAAGAGTTGAATTTGGATAGCCTTATCCAGACCCATCCTGCGGAGATCCTCTGCATCCTGCATAAGCTCTGGCATTTTTACTTTCTCGAAAGCCTCCATGTGTTGAACAATGGCAACAGCTGTCAGGTCTGACTGTGCAATGGGCTTGGATATGCGAGTACTAGACGGTAGTGAGGTGATCTTGAAGTCCTGAAATAGTAGCGGCCAGGCTGCTGCTGCACAAACAATAAAGTTCGCAGCTTGACGGTAGGAATGCCAACGGCCGAGATAATGTTTTAGCTCGCACCACGGCCCAGACCTGAGGAACTCGCTGCCCCTGGCTTTCGTTCTGACGGCTTTCTTGATTCCTGTCATCGCCAGCTGGGCATTATGGATCAGGTTGATCAGCCTTTCACAATCTCTCAGTGCTGGGGTAAAGTTAGTCTCGGTATGTATAAAGTACGTCGACAGAAGGAGGGAGACTTGCACTTGATTTCCTCCTGCTCGCGTACGTTGTTGACCGAGAAGTTGCATTTCTCTCTGAGCTATTGAAGCTCACTCTCCAAGGCCTCTGTGCATCGTTGGAGTCAGTGTCATGTAGTGTGTCATACCGTCTTCGGACTGTCGCCGTTCGTGATCTTCCAGACAAAGGCCTAAAGCCTTATCAAGTTTGTCTTTGTATTCGGTAATTCGGGGCATGTTGAAAGCTAATATCATCCTGAGTACTCTCTTCTCGGGGGCATCGGAGCTAAGATTTTGGGGGTTCTGCCCGGCCAACTGTAGTAAGTTCGTTACGAATCTCGCGGTTGCCCTAGTCTCCTCTTCGTCCTTCCTGTTCGCTGCAAACACGAATTCGGGCCCATTCGTCCCTTCGAGAATTGTCATGGCGGTGACCGAATTTCCGCCTCGTTCATTGTCACAGACCTGGGCGAGATTATTTACGAGCACACGAAAGGCTTCGAAGTCGGATTGCAGGTTGTCACAGTCGACCGTCGCGTGGCTTTCTGGTTCTTCTCGGGCCAGGTTGCAACTTTGAATCATTGCATACTCGAGAACGATTGGCTCGTAGAGAAGTCTACGCTGGAAGGGATCGAGACCAGCATAGTATTGGAACTCCGAAGTCTGGACTACCGTCATTCTTGATGATGCGTGATGATGCTATCATGGGAGAACTCCTGCCTGGTAGCTTGATGTAGCATTAGCCGAGCTATGGTGATCAAACGCCTGGAGTAAAGACAGTTAAGCAGTTTTCTGCCAGGGTTCCTAAGGCAAATGAATAATAAAGTCTAATTCTTCAATACTTCGTACTAGGCCGGCATCATCATCGGTGATGACCTATGACACAATCGTGAGTAATATGGCTGGGGAACTAAGGTCGGTTTTGGCCGAAAAAGGCTTTTTCCACCGCATCGGTATTCCTCGTCTGATTAACCAGGAGCTATTGAAGCCCACCGGAAAGCCCCGACTTGCTAACACCAGCTTCGGATACCAGGTTAGTATGAACTCCCATATCCACTCGAGTAGTAAACATCGAGCGTATTTACCACAAGAAGCTGATAAGATACAGAAATCATTCAGGAGAACTCTTGACAACAGATGCGCACTAAAAAACTAATTCGGGAAGCTAAGCCGCGCCGCCGGGACACAGTTGCGTCATTCGAGTGGTGGCTTACATACCCTTCCCCCCGCAGTGACACCCTGACCCTGGAAGTATAACTATCTTCACATGCCCCCGCACTGCTGGTCCGGATTACTTTCAACCAAAAAGTCCAAAGGGCGCGTCTTGCGCTTTTGAAGTTCGTCGCTTGCACTTAAACACTGAGCTTACAACTAGGTATACACGGCAACTATGAAATGTGGAAAAGGCATCGCTTTTTGCTGCTTTGAAACATATACATTAGCTGATGAGTTCCCAGACACCCCTCAATTATGGAGCTAGTACCAGAAACGGCTTTTAAGCCGCATGCCTTGAACCCAACTCTCCTGAACAACACCGGAGGGATTGTAACCGAGGCACCTGGGATGCCACAATATGGGGACCTTATCACTGTCAACTCGATCTCCCTAGGCCATACAGTCAACCCGGCTCTCGTACACGCTACGGCTTCCACCGGCACTGTCACCGCTATCCCTTCTAGTTGCTTGAAGGCATAGTCTTCTCGTGGCTCGCATGCTAACAGTCAGGAAGACGATGAATGGAGGATGCTTATGAAGGATTGCGAAAATGTCCCCGCTGAAGTCAAAGCAAAGAGTCCCGGACATGTTATCAACGCCATTGGACTATCCAGGTGTGACATAGAGTCTACTCAAACTCTAGAACAGCATTTGCCGACCCACGCAGTCAGTCCGAGCAAACATATAAGGCATGCCAGGGGGCCCAATAGGGAGTATTGTTGTTCCTGGCCCGCGTGCTCTCGGACTTTTTTGACAAGCAAAAAGCTGAGGTAAGCGCCTATCTCTCGATTACCGACAGTCGAAGTATTGGTTAGTTGGTTAATGAGTTCCGCAGCATTCATATTCGCACAATGCATAAGCCCCGGACGCTTTGTATAGCAGGATGTGGACAGATATTTGGGGACAAGAAGCCCATGCTCCGGCACGTCAGGGTCTACCATCGGCAGTTCCTGCCCACCCTAGATGCGTTCAAATGCTCTATCTCGGAGTGCAAGAGAGAGTTCACCCGCCCTGATAACCTTAAGCGTCACATTGAGGAAGTGCATACCAAGCAAAGATGGAGGAGGAGATGATCATGGGTGGACAAGGTTCTCCCAGCGTTGCAGAGGATGGGAGGGACTAAACGGTATCAAGCATGAAGTTGAAAGGCGTCCAACGACATCGAGCAGCCGACATTCGGAACTCTCCACTGCAGAGGCAACAGGTGGAATGATTCACAGCGCGGCGCCATCGGACATATCACTACTTCCACGGAATCGAAGACGACTCCGCAAAAGTGGACTCAGTTCACCATTCACGAGATAAGCCTTGCGGAAGCACAGTACGGTACCATCCACAACCCCTCTTTCGGCATAACCCCTCTTTCGGCAAGCAAAATAAAAAAAAGCTTCACCAAACCTCACCAACTTCACTTACACAAATATTGGCCAAAATAAATAGCTACTTGAAGAACAATGCCTTTGTTGATTATAGAAATGATTGGAGTTAATGATTGTAGCCCTCTAAGGCTG
>NJCR01001496.1:5785-18355 GCA_002234235.1 Fusarium hostae
ATGAGCTAGCCATAGTCGAGATTATAGGAATAAGTGCTTAAGCATATGGCACCCTAATGGTGCGTAAAGCGTCTAGGATTTGTAGTGAGATTCGCAGTATCAAAACAATAGAGACAGGGCAGCTCGGCCATAGCATTGACGGAAAAAGTCATCACTCGCATGTGGAAAATATTGAATCGAAGAAACCTCTTAACTTCTATCTAATGAGGGACTGGGAGCTGGCTTCTTGTAGCTATGTTTCATCATAAGCAGCATTGATGGTCTTTAGGCAGCCGTATGCTGCCTTGCGCTAGTTGTGATGTGGCGTTCGTGCTGTCCGTGAAACTATTCACGACAGTTATCCTTGGCCGTGAACGAGCTTATCCGAGGAGTAAAGAGAACATAAACTTATATGTCTGTCTGCTAACGGTGGGCGTCTAAGAGCCATAAGTGTGCCACGGATCGTAACCATCAGTGAGGTCACTTACTACTCAGCCGGTGGCGGATAGCTTCACGGCGTAACAAGGCCATCGTGACACGTCACGTTTCTGGTGTATACGATAAAACCAATATCTGATTAGCTAACACTACCAACTTGACCAATTATATGAAGCGCTTTATTGTTGTACAACAGTTGTTTGGGAAGTCCGGTAGTGTTGTACAGCTTCAACAAAAGTAGTGTTGTACAACTATACAATAGTTGTACTCATATAACAACACTACAATACGCATGTATGTTCAGGTCCTATACTGCTCCTATAGCGCAAAATATCTGCCTGGAAATAGCTGCAATCCTATTAAAAGGGTTGGCTCAAAGAAAGCATGCAGAGATATGTTTAAAGAAATACCCTGAAGAGAAACCTCTGCTAAACCCCCTCTGTACCATCGTCGTCTGCACTTCTCAATCCGAGCAAAGCGCCTTGCATACACTCTATCTCTGGTAGAGTATACGATGCTCCAAACTTTTCGAAGACCGAATCATTCGAACATCTACGTCAGCCAGCTGGAGAGGATAGTAATAGGAGAATTCAACTTCATGGATGACATGCTGCAAAAGTCACAAGAATACAGATTGAGCGAGGTTTATGACGCAATTGTTGAATCATCTGCAAGGGCTGCTGACAGCGTAGAAGGGCAGAAGGGGGATTCTGCGATAGTTGTCCTAAAAACATAGCTATACCTGCGTTTTTTTCTTTCAATGCGACGTGCGCAAATGAACCCGGACAAAGAAATTATTCTGAAAAACAAACCAATGGTTCTTCACTTCCCACTCCGAGTTTGGCAGAGCTAAGTCGCCAACAAGTTCGAAGTCGAAGTCACGCAAGAGGCGGGGCACAAGTTTGCAGATCTCCAGCATTGAGACGTGCCGCCCGATACATGTTCGAGAACCGAGGCCAAACTGTGACAAACGCGCAGCATTGTCAGTATTCAGAGGCAAGTTCCTAATGGATCCAGTGTTGGAACCGCAGGGTATTCCACGTATTGATAATGACTTACTGGCATCCAATGTTGGTTCATTAAGGATAGCTTCGCCGGGTCATCTGTAAGCCACCGTTCGGGGTTGAAGGTATCCGCGTCGTGGCCGAATATGTCCACATTTCTATGTTGAACCCAGCTGTTGACGCCAATAATTGTCTACCCATTGTATTTCCGTCAGCTATGGTTGCTTGAAGCGATTGAATCACTTACACCTTTAGGGAAGTGTTGACCACACAAGTCGGCTCCTCCTTCTGGCACTACCCGTTCGAGAGGTAGTCCGGTCGCGGGATGCATTCTCAAGGCTTCTTTTATTACCACTTGAAAGTATGGCATATCTTGACTCTCCTTGAAGGTCGGGCACTCCGACAGCTTGCCCTCCTTTTGCTTGGAATCGATCTCATCGCGCAGCTTCTTCATGTTTTGGGGATTCTTCAGCAAGAAGTAGAGGACACTCGAGAGGCTGATCGCAGTGGTGTCGGAGCCCGCCCCCATATTTGTGAAACAACCCGAGAAGACGTGGAACTGTGTGAACTTTTCGGGATCCTGCTGATGTTTGTCCAAGAACTTGTGTAGGAAGGATATCCCGCTATCCGGTTTTTGCTCGATATCGTCATTCACCGCACGAGGTTTGGCCTTGCAGTCGTTTATACAGGCTCTAGTAAAGCGCTCAACATGGAGAAGTCCATTGGAACCATTGCCGGTCAGGAAACTGATAAGACGGAAAAAAATGGGATGCCAGCGGGGATAAACACCGACCAGAGTAGCGTAGCTGATCGAATCTTTAAGAGCTTGCATTAGTCCAGCGATATCCTCTCCGCGGTCAAGAAAGCCGATTCGTTTGGAGTACGTGATGCTTGCAATGACGTCGAATGCATAGCACTGGAGCCAATGAGCTATGTTGACGGAAGTCTCTCCTAGGCTGATCTCTGCCAGACGACAACTGAAGAGCTTAGCGCATTCGTCCACATATGCTTCATAGCTGATCAATGCAGACATAGAGTATGTGCTCTGAAATTGTCGACGTATTTCCGCATGGTGTTTGATAGAGCGATCGGTAAACAGGTTCCATGCGTCATCGGGATGATTCCAGCCATCATACCAAGTCGATTTCGCAAACTTCGACCCTGGCCCGTATATTGTTTTCGATGCCAGTGGGTCATCGATGCTGTAGCGGTTCACACCGTATCGAATGATTGGGCCTAGCACACAATGAGAAGCCTATACATCATTCCGAAAGGTAGAGGCAAGCAAATACCATGTTTTTTATGCAACGCCAGGTTATCTTGCTCGAAACGGCCTTTCCAAATGCGATAAAGATACCAGGCATCTGTGAATCGAGCGATAAATGGCCCTGGAACTTGTCTCAGAGGGGACCGGCATATACGAATGACTAACGCAAGGAGGTAGGCCACGATAACTATGGCCCATAGAGAGATCCAGTTAAGGAGTGGCATCTTTGTGTAGAAAAGGATCGATTGGGCAAACAAGATATTTTGATGCAGATAGAAGAGATGGAAGTTACGGGAAAGGCCAGTGACGCATATTAGAGGTTACTAAAAGGATAAATTTCGGAGCTGAGCAGCGCTCCTCGAAAAAGGGTCGAGCCACCGTGCGGGGCCCCGCACTCCACGGGCCGCGGGGATACTCTAGTTAACATAAAACCAAACGACTAATTTCTTGCATAGTGAGGTGAGCATTGTGACTTGAATTTATACCTCGGTAACCCGGGTTTACGATACCGATCTGGCGTTCGATATACAGTATATGGGGTATAATTTAGGCAAGCGCCCCACGGGGTGCCTACCGCAAAAGATTATTCTGTGGCAATATTGAATAACATCTCTTCGTGCAGTGGAACAGTCAGTAAGCCTATTCATGTTCCAATAAGTACCTCAATTTGACTTCTAAATAGACTGAGCGCAAGTTTAAACTATGTCCGCAGTCCTGAATAACGGGTTCACGCCATATTACAACGCAAGGCAAGCCTCTACTTGTCGCATTATTAATATAAATACATTTAGTAGTGCTTAGGGCACCTTGCCCTCTTCTGCTGAGCCGAAAATGAAGTAGGCCTAAATAATGTTGTTTCTATTGCGCAGTAGGGCTGGGTGAAAATATATATATGAAACTTGGTTGTTCATTATTGAGATGGGAGTTCTTCTCGGATTTATATCTCTAGTTGATTTCATCTAGGACTTTCAGACTAACAATCTGAATCCTGAAGATAAGGGGGATTCCCGGATTTTCCAACAAATAATTGGAGTCAGAGGCATAACGTACTCTATTGGCGCCTATGAATCTCTGCTGTCCTTTTTCCAGGAGTAAAGCTAGGTAAGGGAAATAGAAGACCTCAGATGACACATGACTATCGTCTGCATTGCTTGCCACTTTCAGACCATGAACTCAAATAGCAATATTCTTAAATATCATCAGTCTTAGCCTCAACTCCAAGTCGATATCACAGTCCTCTCCATTGAGAATAACACCTCGGGCCGCAAAATCTGTCGTTTTTTCTCGTCAAACTCCCAGGTCAATCTTTCACATCCCATCGCCTCGCTCCAAATCTTTAAACAAGATTCACTGAGAGGCAAGCCGAGGTCCTCCAGTTCTAAAACACCCGAGTCGGATACGACCTCCTGGACCATTTCGATAACATCTAATTCTTCCGGGGTCAACACTGCTCGAGTTTCTGCGGCTATTGTAGCCTCCAGCGTGCGAAGCCACTGAGCCAACAAGATGACGCAGTGGAAGCCCAGACGACCCAAGCATGGGTTGATATTGCAGCATCCCGTCCGCGCCAGGAAGTTGATACCTAGAGAAGCGGGTCCGCGAAGAAACTCGACCGCGTGAAGCATAGCCTTAGACATTTGTAGGCTTCGAGGAACGGCGCGAATGAGCTGGCTCAAGCTCTCCTCATCCGGACAGGACAGAATGAACTGGGAATTCTCAACAATACCAACATCCGCTTGTAGGTGCATCATCGTCACGTTCCACAAGGCAATCGAGGCCTCCGCCATAGAGATGTTTTCGCCGCCTGTTTTGCCATGCTGACTTACCCTCGCCTGAAGTGCAGCTTTCCACTTTCCCATCGCAGCATCGCAAAACTGGAGGAGCTTCTTGGTAGCGTCTGACGAAGCGCTGCTAGCAACTGCGGTTGTATGCTCGACTTGGCTAAAGAGCGCACACATCAGGATAGCAAGCCCGAATAAGCTGACGGTAGTAGGCACAACTTGCTCGGACGACATCAGTGCCCCGAAAGCATTGGCAAACTTGGGTGGTGTAGGGACTGAGGGCCGCGTTGTAAGCCATTTGATCTCGTCCTCACATTGCCAGAAGGATTCCTCGTATGGAAGCTCTAGAGAGATGCCCTGGTCTCGTATTGTGTTGGCCATGGTCTTGGTGGAGACTTTCATGACAGAAAGAAACCAATACGAAAAGCAAACCGTCCTAAATGCGAATTAGCAAGCTACAAGCTGATAGCGCTCTTTCTAAGATTGATCACGCAACACACCTTTTAAGACACTCCGCCTCGATCCACCGATGCCACTCGTTGCATAAGGACGACTGTATTGAAACTGCTTGCGACCCGAGATACTGTCTTATTAGTACGGGGATGATTCTATCTGAGAATTTAGACTTACTGTTCTGGTCCTTAAGGAGAGGGTAGAGCACCGCTGCTGCATCTCGGGACGATCCGACCAGCAAGCGTAAATCGAGAGAAGGAGAAGGGCTTGTAGTCTCGTTGTTGGCGCCATTTCGCCTTGATGTATTTCTAGGGAGTACGAGGCAGCTTCGTATAACTCCCTTGCTTGACTCCGGTTATGCGAGTAGGTAGCTCCAATGGCTGCCATAGCAAGTAGCAGAACATGATGGCAAGCTGAGGCGCGAAAGGTTGGTGTATGGATGATTGCGGCGTGTGGATGGAAGAGCATAAAGTAGAATCGAAGGGTTCGTTGGATCACATTTCCTGACACAGAAACCGAAAGTTCGGCCAAACAATGTTGGATAGCGCTGTCCAGCGGCGCAAATTGGATCCAGGTCTTTTCCAGCTCAATGTCGGGGATTGGCCTAGATTGGCCACCAGCAAGCCATGAGAGCTTCTCGAACAATCTCGGCTCGCTTGGAGGAGTTGGTTGCAGCCCAAGATGGCTTGGAGGTGAGTCCAAGAGCCCGAACTCGCCGCAACCTCGGCCAATTTCATCCACGTTCAAGATCATGTCTTCGCCACTTGTCGAAGTATTGAAAGTAGGCACCGGCGTAGGGTACGGAAATGAAAGAGCTAAAGACTCGATCTCTGAATGTTGAAGGGTATCGCAGTGCTGAGGGTCCGCCAACCATTCACCCAGGCCTAAGCTCATAGGGGAAAGCAGCATGGCGCCGTTGCTGGGTGAGAAGTGCTCACCACCCCCTGCTTCAGAAGACTGCCGGCGCCGCGAAGAAGTTTGAGCAGTTCCAATTGGTTCCTGGGAGCTCAGGTTGTTGCCAGCAACAATCTGTTCTGCATTACTGCCGCAAACTTCAGGAGCAGCGGTTTGAGAGCACAAATTCTTCAGCTGGTTGGATGGTCCTGTGGTTTTGTGAACCAGCCTCTCGTGTCGGAGAAGAACATCTTTCCGCTGAAAGAGCCTGCTGCAGTGTTGGCAGACAAATTGTTGTCTTGGGACATGAATCTGCTCGTGTCGAATTTTGTGTTCCTTGCGGGTGAACCGCGCATCGCAGTGGTGACAACCAAAAGGGCGATCGATGAAATTCATCATGATAGATCTGTGAGGTTGGGACAGCCGGATGGAGATAATCATAAGATACGGTGTGAAAGAAGCGACAGTCACGTCATACGCAAGACGATGCCTCTGCATGGGAGATTACGTGATACTGCTATCGTAAACGGGAGGTGCTGATTCGGCTCGGGGTTCACCAATAGCCCGCCCGCCTTTATCCCACATTTCAGCGGCACTTGATGTCGGTCCAACCCTAACATCCGGCTCCGTATGGGAAAACCTTGGGGTACATAAATTGGACACTCTATCAGCTGGAACGATCTAGATCCTACGTCCCAAAGTCATGCTGTGTAGAGGCTCCACTCGTCTTCATATTCTCTTCATGGACATGTGAGGCCGGCGTCCCCGTACTCTCAGGTCTTTATAGATCAAGCGTCATACGCACCTAAAAAGATACGTAAACAACGTCCGTGCACGACTTTATGACGCTGTAGCGGAGGAACCCTCGGGTCGCAGGCGAGTCGTGGGCGCCACGGGGGCGGGGATCGGACTAATGGTTAATCCGAGAAGCCCCATTTCTTCTCATTCTCCTCCCTCTCCCGATAGAGAAATTTTCGCCTCCTTAAGTATTAGTCTTGGACCATATTGAATATACCTCCTGCCACCCTACCTGACTTCGTTTACCTTAGGCTGTGTAGCCGTTTCAGACGCGATATTAAAATACCTCCTAATTCACTTGATAAACGAGCTGCACACGAAGCACTAGAATTCTACCAACACACCAGGCCGAAACCAAACTATGCCCAATTAGCATCCAAAGGTCGAATAACTCATGCGCTTCACGCCGATGACTCTATTTTGCGAGTTTACGGGGCGCATCAAAGGCGTACGACGTCCCTGAGTCGACTTTACTGTCCCGTATCAATGGACGCGTCGCGCAACGCGATTCTCAACCAGTTACAAAAAGGCTCACTAGCATAGAAGGGTAAAAAATTGTTAGTAAAATGATGTCTATGGAAAAACGAGATCTACCTCTTAGATCTGGTTCTGTACGACAAGGTAGATCTATTGCTTTAAAAACGGCTAGGCGTAGATAAGTTGGATCATTTAATGCGGGCGTACTGTGTAGGTTACCCTTGATCTTATATAAATAGCCGCTATAGCATAGATATATGATTCTAAGCTTTATACAATAAGCTATGTCTTAGATACAAGACCTCCAAAAGCGTAGTCTGTAACGTCTTTTTACGTAGTCTCGTAATGTGCTACGCGAAAAGCACCAAGTTCTCCTACAACCCGAATGAAGCATGTTACCAAGAATTGGCAGCGCTGCCCTCAAAAAATCAAACAAATCAAATCCGGGGTCATATTTGAGATATTTGACAACCTTCAACGTTGGATTTGTTGTTTGAAATATTTATTCAAATATTTCAAATATTTCAAATCTTACCCTCTATGCTCTCCTGCTACTATGTCCCAATCTTCCACTAGACCTCGTCTCCCCCACTTGCTATTGCCCCCAGCTTCACCGCACCATGTCTGACCCAATTCTTCAGGCATTGCAACTTCTCCAATGTTTCCGTCGTCATCGAAAGCCTCTGCGACGTCACCGTCAAATTGGAGTTCGAGACAAGATAATAACGCTAGGACTAAGAATACTTGGGGACTAAGACTGAGTTCATGGCCATGAAATTGCTAGATGAAACTCTACCCTCCTCTATACAGGTAGTTTGAAGAGAAGAACGGTGACTGCGGAGGCTCTGGTAAGAGCTGACCTTCTCCCCTCTCCTTACTCGGCAATCACAATTCGTTAAGTCTTACTTGATACGCCGACGAAAACCCCGGCCGTTCGTCCCGGTCAGTGACAAAAGCCACTTCCGCCGCTTACACCTCATCCCCACCCCCCACCCCCACCCCCCGCACAGCTCATTCGGATTCGGGATATAAGACTCCAGTTTCGGCAAATCCAAACAGAATGTGAGCATTACCAACCCGTTCATTCACCAACGCAATCAAGACGTTGTCTCTGAACTTTGCAACTTTGAAACTGCTCGATAAAAATGGCCGTTCCATTTCCTGAGAGCCCGTTCCTGGCTGGGTTCGAGGCACCCTGCCGTTTCGAAGGAGAAGTTCGTGGCTTGGTCGTAGTCGGCGAAATCCCCAAGTCGATCAGCGGCAGCTTCTTTCGAGTCATGCCGGATCCATTTTTGTCGCCTTCCTATTATGAAAACGGCTCGCACTTTATCCCTTTCGACGGCGACGGCAACGTTTCGGCATTTCGGATCCATAACGGACATGTCGACTACCAGCAGTCCTATGTCCGGACTGAGCGCTTCCAGAAGGAACGAGCTGCACGAACCAGCCTGTGGGGCGTGTACCGCAATCCCTTCACCAATCATCCCTGCGTAAAAGCAGCCATTGAGAGCACGGCAAACACAAATATCTTCTACTTCAACGGGAAGCTGCTGGCTCTAAAGGAGAGTTCGCATCCGTACGCTATGGACCCAAAGACGCTGGAAACGATTGGGTATTATGACTTCGAGGGCCAAATTACGTCCAAGTCTTTTACAGCTCACCCTAAGCTGGACCCCAAGACAGGCGAGTTGGTATGCTGGGGATATGAGGCAAAGGGTAATGCAACGACAGATTGCTGTTACTTTGCGATTGGACCGGACGGCAAGAAAACAGAAGAGTGCTGGTTCAATGCACCGTATCCTGGCTTTATTCACGACGCCGCGATGACGGAAGACTTCCTGATCTTGATGCAGTGCCCCATGGTATGCGAGATGGAGCGGCTGAAAGCTGGTGGCGCGCACTGGATGTACGACTATGACCTCCCAATTATGTTCGCCGTGGTCCCACGCCGTGGAAGTGATCCAAGCCAGGTTCGTTGGTTTAAGTGGAAGAACGCCTTCGGTACTCACACAGCGAACGCCACGCAAGTCACTGGCGATAACGGAGAGACAAATATTATCCTCGACACGGTACTGGTTCATGGCAATGCGCTAGGCTTTTTCCCGTCACGCAATACCCCTTCAGATTTCGTGCCGGAAAAGATGAAGATTGTCATGGCACGGTTTACCATAGACTTATCCGCACCAATCTCGCCAGAGATGGCTCAGATGGCTGACCCAACCATCCTCTGGGACACCCCGGCAGAGTTTCCGCGCATCGACGATCGTTTTGTCAAGACAGCTAATCGGTACATCTATTGTGGCATTGCGGTCCCTGAGTCCGAAACAGACCCCGATGCAAAATCCATCGTCGGGCTTGTCGGCCTCAATGCACTGGGCAAACTGGACGTCAAAACGGGGAAAATGGATGTTTGCCGCGTGGGACCAAATTCCATGGTCCAAGAACCTGTCTTTATACCCAGGAGCCAGGATGCTGAGGAGGGCGATGGGTTCGTCATCGGCTTAGTTAATAGGCTTCACGAAATGGTCAGTGATCTGGTCGTGGTCGATACAAGACGGTTTGAGGAGGGTCCTGTTGCGGTTATCAAATTACCGGTGAGGCTCCGCCAAGGATTGCACGGTAACTGGGTTGATTCGAGCGAGCTGCCTGTGGAGCCCCTGATGGACTTGAAGAGCCGATAGAAACTTGATGGACTTGGTCATGTATTTTCGGTCCTAAATCTGACATCGCCGATATCAATAAGGTCATGGCTACTCTTATATGTAGACCCGATATCCAAATGACTTTGTCGACTTAGAATCAACTTGTCAACGCGAGGTAGGAATTGCTGGATAATGCTACACCATTCACACGTAGAAATGACTTATAGAGGGGTGAATTCGTATGAGATGTTTCTTGACTCACATAGCGTCTATGTAGAAAGCATGCTAGCGTAACAACTCATAGTTGTGGCAGCACTGATGTCTAGCCAGCTGTCACGCGGTGCCTGGAGGTCAAAGGCTACTTCCCTTGTGCCATACAAATCACAAAATACACACACTGGCTCATCAATCAAAGTAGTACTGACTGTCCAACTTGAACTTTCAAACAAAAGAAATTATTGCAGAGCTTGATGCCGTTATCGAGGTCCATTGATATTGTCATAGCCAAGGTGCCCTTCGTAACCGGATGAACATGCACAATACGTAGAACATAGAGATAAATAAAAAGTCATTTTCTTTCTTTTTAATTTCCTATGCTATCTAGTTATCTAAATACAAATAAAAAATTACTTCTTTTACTAGCTTGGCAACGCTGTGTAGTACGCTCGGAAATTGCCTCGAGCGCCTTGCAGATACCTTGGGCACTGCGATAGATATCGTGCTAATACACATCATGCGAAACAAGTGAGAGCACAGTATCATTTGTCCTTGAACCTGTACTAGGAATGTAACTAGCCAAACAGGTATATCTCGCATGGTTGAGCCCCTAGAAGGGTTCGATGGGGGTTGGCTTTGGCCAAAACCCAAGATGCATCTCAGAAATCTTATCACCCCTTAGTGTATATACAGCAAAAAAGCGGAAAGCGAGTGGCTGTCCTTTCTTGAAAGGATACAAGAAGTTGTCTGTGTCATCTTCAAGCGGCATGAAAACAGCATCCAGCTCAGCCATGATTATCTTGTCTTGCGAAATCACCCTTAGGGGCCGCAGTTGTTCGCGGACCTTGGAATGCCCCTTATCGAGCAAGCTGAGCATCATGTCCCGTCCATGCGTTTCCATGATGCCACTGAGCACAACGAGGTCCTCTGCGTAATATGCCTCCAGCGCCTTATGACCGGCCGGCCCCTGAGCCTCGTTATAGGCGTCAATGTAGTCTTGGAAGATCATCTTGTAATTGCGCATAGTCAGCACTTTGTCATGGCCTTTAGGATAACTTTGAAAAGACGGTGAAGAATGATTGGTGTTCTTACCTCGAAAAAGAGTAGGAAAGTCGCATGAACTGGATTTGGGTGTGCCGTTCAGTTTATTTGAAGGCCGAGAGCCAAAGAAAATGTGTACCGCAGGTTTCCGAGCAATTACCTGTAAAGATAAAGAAATGGGAGAGGCCGAGGGGATGTACTATATAGGTAGAACAAAGCTAGTCTAGGAATGACACACTCATACACAAGGTGGTGGTGGTGTTATGTCGATGGGGAAAGTGGGAAAGCGGGGAGAATGAGACCCCGCAAACTAAGCAATCAGAGACCGATCCCCGCACGACCTTAACACAACTAAAAGGTGGCGCCCCGCACCCCATCCGTCCAGCTGTGGGGTTGGGCCAGGCTTTCTATCCATACAGTGGGGTGCAAAAAGTATTCGCATCCCCCCCTTGCTCAGGGATATCTCGTCTAACCGGATCGAGCTGTTGTCAAAGGTGCCGCTTTAGGCTTGTATTTTCAACGTAATAATATCACCTAGAACAGCTTTAGTACTTTGTGTACCAGCCTTCTGCAGCAATTACAGCATCAACGCAAGACCCTTTCTTCAAGGCTATCCCAAGCTTCCATTGCAGCCAAGACTAAGGCATGTTATGTAGCGACTGTATCCTCTGCGTAAGTCAGTTCCGGGTGTAGCCTATAGATCTCGGCCTTCATCAACGCCCACAGATTCTCTATAGGGTTCAAATCAGGCGAATACGGCGGCCAAGCCATCAAATCGACCCCTAGCTCTTCTAGTAGGGCCTTGACGATCCGGGCTGTATGTACAGAGGCGTTATCATGCATGGAGATATCGCCTGATTGAAGGAACCACGGCAGGATGAAGCTGTATAACTCATAGATGCCTATGGCGTTGACGTTACCAACGAGAGGTACTAACGGCGTACGAGATCTGTGACCGAAGGCAGCCCAGAACATCTGCCGTACAGCTCCTTGTCTCCTAGCTTCCCTGACATCCTGTACGCGTAGGGCCTCGCGAGGCGATAGGAAGGTCCAGATAGGTCTTACGCCCTGACCGCGGCGGACCATACACTCATCACTCCATTTAACCCTTCGCCAATCGATGCCCTGATATCGTATGGCCCAATCGAGCCTTTTGCGTGCCTGTAGCGGCGTCAGGGCCACACGTGTCTTCTGCATCCATTTCTTGTTCATCTCACGTAGAAGGTATCGTAAAGACCGCGCTTTAACAGCGTTATCGACGGAATCAAGCAAATCCCTCATCGTTATATGCGGATCGGTTATAACAGTATCATATATCTGATCGCGCTGCTCTTCTGTAAGCTTTCGAGGCGCGCCGGAGCGGGGCAAAGTGCAGTTATCAACGCCGCGTTTTTCTTCAGATTTAAGAGTCGACCGGATCGTTGATTTTGGTATTTCTGGAAATCTATGAAAAAGCTCTCTCCAGCTATAGCCGGCACGCCGTAATTCGCAAATACGAGACCGTAAAGATGGCGATAATTCCTTGCCTCGAGGCATCGTTATGGTGTTGTGTGCAAAACAATACAATACAATACAATACA
>NJCR01000150.1:0-42500 GCA_002234235.1 Fusarium hostae
TCTGTGGGTGACGGACGTTACTAGATACCAACCCAGTCCTGTCGTCGAGCGCCAAGTTTTTGTACACCAAGAGACGATTTTATGTATCACCTAGCACCATGTCCTCTACTACAATCAAGATCAATGCCTCTTGTGGTGAAGTCAACGGGGGCACTGACATCCTCGTTGATGATGTTTCCATGGAGGTGGTCTGCGACGAGTATGACTGCTTGGAGTGTTTTAGAGTAGTTTCATGCCGTCCATGCTCTATTTATCGATAAACCTTTTGTACATGTAATGTTCATCTGGTAATTGGACTTAAAAACCTTTGGTCAATTGTTGAGTGTACAAAGATCTGGCTAATAAACAGCTTGTCATGATGCTTGATAGCAAGAAAAGACATGGTAGGTACTCAAGAAAGGAGCTCCCTTTTCTAGACGTTAAAACTGTAATTCTAAGCGAGATACCCAACGACACCTCCTCTCGAGGATATTGGTATTATTGTAGGCTTCCAACATCAAAGGGGCTTAGTATGATGAGGACAAGACGAACCAGGGCTTACGTGTCGGGTGCCGTTGATGTCTCAAACTTCGCCCTTCACTGGTGATTCAAAATAAGCTTAACACGCCACTGATACCCAATTACATTGCCTATCCCTCTTCGCACTAGCCTGAAGAATTGAATTTTGTAATTCAGACGCTGCTGATGTACTGTGACGTTACAAACACCAAGAGGCTTGCGACTGAAGCAACAGAAACTGTCAGAGCGCAGTGTGTTATTGCTTGAGAGATGCAGGCTATCGGATCTATCCCCATGACTGTACAAGTCGCGGAGGAGGTAACTTGAAGAGCACTGAACGCCTTTTACTGGATCTCCCTGTATTGACGCGCCGACGTCACAATTACGCATCTTTGCTCTGATCATGTCTTACCCAGAATCACAAGACGCTTCATCAAAATTGCATGTCTCGCTTGTGCGCCATTTAACAGAACTATGGGGCTCTCGGAGAAAAAAAACTGCATGTCACTGAACAGATCAGCCTCTGGTGAACAATTTGAGATCAGAGCACTGTCGCGAAGCAAATTTGGAGCGCATATCCAAACCCTGTTGACAGCCCGATAATCTCAAGACGGGAGCCACTGTAAAGCCACTGTAAAGCCTAAGGGAAACCTCGTAGTAGGCGACGAAACCCCTCAACAACAGCAAACAACGTTTTGTTCAACACACCTGACGTTACAGGCTGTGCATGATATTTGCCATGGCAATGTCTAGCATGCTGCTGTAGGAAGACTGGTATGCCCTGCCATGTGAATGAGGGCATGCTACGGAGTATATTCTCCAAATTCACAACGATCACACGCCATACCCGCATTCCTGATGCCAGGACCACAAACCCAATACAGAGGAGTAAAGCAGTGTCTCTGAGTCGTCATCACAGAATCGTCTTATCGCCCAGAAAGCTTGCAATGCTGTTCCGTTTGACCTCTCGTCTCGGCGCGTCAAGTGATTATTTCACTGGGCCTTTTGGCACGGTCATTCCCTTCCAAGGGGGCTGGAGGCAGGGAGTTGAGGATAACCACTGCCAAGTTATAGTTTCGCTTGGCTTTAAGCTTATCACATACCGGCTCTGACAGATGTGAAGAAACAGGCTTTAAAGTTTAGCAATGAAGGAATTAGAGACAGGCGGTGACATCGAATGCCCAGAGATGGCTCTTCCTGGCCTGAACCCTTCGCTAAGATCGCTCTGGCCAAGACAGGGATGATTCTTTTGTCCCCTCCAAGCTACAGTCCCGGGCAAAAGTTCCGACACATAGCCAAATTTCACCTTATTATTTAAAATAACTATAAAAATAGTAAATTAAATATTAAAGAATTATCTTTTTTATTTATCTACTTTTAAGTAGCTATTAATTATAAAAATTAAAAGAATATTTTAATACTATTTTTTTACTATTTATAATATAGTTTTAAAAGATTATAAAAAAAGTTAAAAATTCTTATATTTATAATCTCTTGCAAATTATTAAATATATAGATTTTTTATAATAAATATAAAATTATATTAAAATTTAAGCTTAAAATTATATTATATATAAGCTTAATACTATATAATATTATTATATTATTTTTATATTTAAAATTAAAAATATAGTAATAAGCTTAAATTTCTTAAATTTATAAGAAATTCAATTTTATTTAGCTTTTTTAAAGCTTTATAATAAATTAAATAAAATATATAATTAAAATTTATTTTTATATTAAAGTATATTAAGTTTAAAGAGTATTAATTATATATTTTATATTATATATATAAGCTTAATAAGCTAATACTAAGGCTTTAAAATAATAATAATATTTTTAACTTTTAGTTATTATTTAAACTTTAATAATAAAATAGTTAAAAAATTATATAATATTTTTAATAATTTATATAATAATATAGCTCTTTATTTATTAAATAATAATATCTTTAATAGTATAACTATTTTAATTAATTATATATAGGGAAATAAAGAAAAAGGGCCAATTTTGGTCATGTGTTGGAACTTTTGCCCGCCCACTGTAGCCATGAGCTAGGCCCTTTAACGCTAAGCTTCAGGGGAAGGACTCTGACTTGGACCATTAAATCGCTCTGACCAACAAACTTTTACTGCAATGAGGGTCTGTGGCGCCCAGGCTGGGGGCCAATTTAATGAGCTATTATCTCCGATCTACGCACAAGGCCGCAATAAATTTGGTGCAAGGGAGGGTTTGCAGGAATTCACTTAATCCCCTTTTCACTTGGCACAACATGGCCTCTTGAACCCCATCATCCATCAACAACCTTTAAAACGTGGTTGATGGTTCTGCTTATTAGCGACCAACAAAGACATTTTGTTGCAAACCATACGACAAAATGAACAAATCATGGAGCAGATTAATATTCGTCGTTTTTGCAACTCTTTTCTTAGCCGTAGTGGCATTTAAAACTCTTTTCCCTGGAGATGATCCTTATCGTTGTCGCGCGGTTCAGAAGACAGGTCGATGGATTGACCCGGTTCGTGATGAGCATGGGAATCGGGATCCATTTAAGCAATGGCAACCTGATGGATGTATCCTCAATCACTATGACTCACAAGACATCCGCAGATGCACTGAAGGTCGTCCAATTGTGATCGTTGGCGACTCGACGTCTAAGAATCTCGGTCTTGCCATGGCTCGCCTGGTAAGCCATCACAAGAGACGTTGAGAACGATACAGACTGACAAGATTATAGCTTGATAGTATACAGTACAGGAAAGATAAATCGGCCAATTTATACACCAAGATGACATCCTTCAACATGACATATCACGGTCAAAGGATAGAACGTGTCACAAACGTCTATATCTCATCACATGGTGTTCCAGGTCGAGAACAGTTCGTCAGCCACCTTGAAACTTACGCAGATGAGAAGACAAGTCCTCCAACCATTGAAGACCAAAAAGGCCCTGCGTTGATCTACGTATCTGCAGGTGCATGGTATACCCATCCTCACGTTGGAGGTATCAACTCTACCGCCGTTGATCCCTGGGAAGATCGTTTCCCGGCATATAAGGATCATCTGTCAAAACTTGACAAATTTATCGACGATAATACACCACATCAAGATTGGTTCGGCACACCGATGGATCCACGAGATGGTATTGGAAACCAGATCTTCTACGCCCCACCCGCTGGACCGCGATACCTGGGGAATGATACCGAGAGGAAGATTGATAGAGGCCGGCGAGCGCAAGAAGTGATCGAGATGCAGGACTGGCTTCTTGAAAAGGAGGATGAATTTAACATTCCATTTGTCTGGTCTATCGCCAATCTCGTCGAAGGTCAAGATAAGATCTGGCGCGATCCCCTCCGTACCGGCTTTCATGTCAAGTTTCACGTTGCTGAGCTTCGAGCCAATATTCTTCTCAACATGAGATGCAATGCGAAGTTGGACCGGATGAAGCCGTATCCTTATTCAAGAACGTGCTGCACGGATTATGGCGTCAAGCCACTTGTGCAACTTGCTGTCGTCGCTTTTGGGATTGTGTACCTAGCGGCCTGCATCCTCTGCGAAGTCCTGGATATGTTTGCCGATCGAAGTCCCAGCCAGCCTCGCTTCAAGCTCCTAAACATGCAAGCAGGATCTCTTGCCCTGGCACTTCTGATGTGTTACTACGCCGACAGGACGCAGATGATGGCAAAGGGCAGCAAGCTCTGGCAACTGAAGGACTTTGTCGCGCTTTGCATTCCCTGCATTGCAATCATGTTGGCTACCATTCGACGCATTAAGTCGCCTGTTCCAGAGGACCTGTCGATCGACATTCAAGAATCAGATCAACCTTTTCTTTCACGAGATCAGACTGATGAGTGGAAAGGATGGATGCAGTTCTTCATCCTCATATATCACTGGACCGGTGCTCATGGTGGCTCAATCTACGTCTTCATCCGTGTCTGCGTTGCGGCGTATCTCTTCCAAACCGGCTACGGACACACACTTTACTTCCTGAACAAGAACGACTTCTCATTCAACCGTGTGGCAGCTACGTTACTTCGTCTCAACATCCTCAGCTGCTGTCTGGCCTACTTCATGGATACCGACTACATGTTCTACTACTTCTCTCCTCTCGTGTCATTCTGGTTCCTCATCGTTTATGCGACCATGGTGATTGCCTCAAAGCACAATAGTGATTTACAGGTCTTGCTGGCCAAGATCTGCATATCTTGTGTCCTTGTATCAATGATCTTCATGGGCACGCCTCTAACCCGCTGGGTCTTTGAGATTCTCAACACGGTCTTCAAGATTCAGTGGAGTTACAAGCATTGGCATTTTCGCGTAACGCTCGACATGTTCATCGTCTATGTCGGTATGCTGACAGCCGTTGCCAATCGGCAATTGAAGATCGCTATTCATCTGGGGCTTCGTGTAACGCTTGCTCTGGCCGGCTTCTTCGCCACGATACATTACTTCTATTCGACTTCAGGTCTTCGTATGGCTGCATACGCGAAATGGCATCCGTATGTATCTTTTGTACCAGTGCTGGGGTTTATCGCAATGCGGAATGTCTCGGGCCCTGTTCGCAATTATCACTCCAAAGCTATGGCTTGGCTAGGTCGTTGCTCTTTGGAGACTTACATCCTCCAGTTTCACATCCTTCTCGCAGCCGATACCGACGGTGTTCTCATTGTCGATGGTCTCTTCGGCGATGGATCGCTCATGGGAGACCGATGGAGGACTTTGGTGATCATCCTGCCAATTTTCCTATGGATCAGCCACGCAGTCGCTGGTTCAACAGGATACATCGTCAAAATGATCATGCATCAAGGCACCGAAGATGAGAAGCTTGGTAAACTTCCTTTCTGGGCTTGGCTGGAAAACATTCCAGGCTGCTCAGACCTCTCAGCGCCTAAAATTAGGGTTCTTTGCATTTTATTAATTATGTGGCTGCTCAATCTGATGAGTCCAGGACATGAGATCCCGGCAGCGTTTGATGGTGGACATTCAGTGGTTGAGGCGCCAAAAGCCCCGCAGGAGATTCCCTACTAAATAGCGGACAGGATTGTATTTGGAGCATGAATGGAGTTATTATGGGATTTATGTATACATAGAACGCTGTCGCATGGCATTATTGATTGAATAGAGCGCCTTTTTATTCCCTTCAGAAGCCCTCGGTGCTGTAGATCCCGAGTTCGCCACATCTTGGCTCCGATAAGCACCCCAGTGAGTTAGCGCACTCCCCCGCCATTTCCAGCCGATGAGTCACGAAAGAATTTTTATGCGCCCTGTGAGCAAATTCCTGGCCCTTCAATTGATCCTTTCAATTGTACAACCTCAAGAAACTTGAGGCGTCAATCCAATTCACCATGTCGACATCTAGGTCTTACCGGACGCAGGCTCTTGAGCTCGAGACTCTCAGCCTCACTCACGAGACCGGTTCAACGCCGAAACAGCCGAACCCAGTTTTATCGACGACTGGGCGTCGGCTTGGGTCGCATTCTAATGAGCATGAGCCTGAACCTGATCATTTCACTGGCTCAGGCGATGAAGCCGTACCTCCAAGAGCCGCTCTCGTTGTAGAGAAGTGGAATGAGCCCATTGGAAATGCTTTTCGAGTCGGCGCCGTCTACTGGAGTCTTTTCGTCTCAGGCGCCAACGACGCAGCATACGGAGCTTTGATCCCTTATCTGGAGACCTACTACGAGCTCTCTTACCTCGTCGTCTCACTTATCTTCCTCTCACCGTTCGTCGGATTCATCGTCTCAGCAGCTGTCAACAACTACCTTCACATGAACATCGGTCAACGCTGGATCGCCTTCATGTGCGGAGGATGCCACGCATTGACATATCTTATCTTATCGCAACATCCGCCTTATCCTGTCCTGGTCTTGGCATATGTCCTTGCAGGTCTGGGCAATGGCATCGGACTTGCGGCTTGGAACTCATATATCGGCAATTTAGCGAGATCCAATGAATTGTTGGGTTTTATGCATGCGAGCTATGGGCTTGGTGGAACTGTAAGCCCTCTCATTGCGACCAGTATGATCACCCAGGCGAACCTTGGCTGGTATGACTTCTACTATGTGCTTGTGAGTTCTCTTCACATCAATCTCATTTTACAAGATCACTGACCAGTATTTTAGATGGGTATGGCCGTTCTTGAGACCGCAACTCTCACCTATTCCTTCTGGCCCAAGACAGCCCAGAAGTATCGCGAGACTGTTCATACTGAGGGTACTCGCAACGAAGGAACACGCGCCGCTCTCTTCGTCAAGCCTCATGCTCGCGTTGTTTGGCTTTGCGCATTCTTCCTTCTCGGTTACGTTGGTGCCGAAGTCGCTCTCGGCGGCTGGGTCGTGCAATTCATGTTGCGCGTTCGTAACGCTGACCCATTCAATGCTGGGATGACAGCCGTCGGATTCTGGCTCGGCATCACCGTCGGACGTCTGGTTTTGGGCATGGTGATCCCCAAGATCGGTGTCAAGCTGTCACTCATAATCTTCATTCCCATCACAATGGGCCTGCAGCTCATTTTCTGGCTCGTGCCGCAGTTCCACGTCTCAGCTGTCGCTATTTCCTTGCAGGGCTTCTTCTTGGGACCCATGTTCCCTTGTGTTATTGTTGCACTAACAAAGCTTCTTCCGCGACATCTACACGTCAGCGCAATTGGCTTTGCTGCTGCGTTTGGTGGAAGCGGTGCGGCTGTGCTGCCTTTTGCGGTTGGTGCGATTGCGCAGGCGAAGGGAGTGCAGGTTCTTCAGCCAATTATTCTCGCTATTCTGGCTGTGCTGTTTGTAATCTGGCTTGGCCTTCCAAAGATTGAGAAGAAGAAGGATTAGGCTGGTTAATACTGCTTAGAGACATTGCATTGCATGACAGTGAAGTTGAAAATAGGTGGTCGCTTTTTAGTACAAAAAGTCAAAAAGCTGGTGGTTGCATTTCCATATACGACATGACAGATAAATATAGAGATTGGATATCAGTACCATTAGCCTTGTGAAACCTGTTTGAGCGTCTTCAATTTGTCGAGGTTTGACTGCGTGTCAGACTCCATCGCGAACAGTAGGCTCTGGCGGCCTCATGAGGCTATGCTGTACGTTACCACCAATGAATGGCGTCAAACCACTAGCGCTTTACTGATGCCTAACTCACGCTTCACCCTTCTTATATATCGCGTTGATATCCTCACTGCTTTCCAGAGACATACCGTCAGTTCCAAATAATGGCTAATCGAGAGTTCTTCTACTTCTACGCTCCGACATGGGACTACCCCCCGGAAGGCCCTATCAAGCTCGGCAATGTTATCAGCTCAGTAAAGAAACCTCATATACCCCTCATCAATTCTTCACCCAGTGAAGACACTGGCGTCTTCAAAACGGAGAAGAAGAAAGTCCAATACACGACAGAGAAACTGCGAAGCGGAAAGTTCTCAATCTTGATTAAGTTTCTCAGTATCTTGGGGTTTGGCGTGGACGTTGGTGCCGAGGTCGAAAAAAGGTCTGTTTAGCACTTTTGCAGGCAATTTGACAAGCTGACAATACCAGCGACGAAGAAACGTTTGCGTTTGAAACGTTGGAGACTACTGAATTCATTCCAACATCAGAGTATCTCCAGCATTGTGTCGAGTCTGAGGCTGTTCGTGGATGGCTGGAGAGATCTGGCTATGCTAAGCCACTCTACGTTATCACTGGACTGAAAGTTGTTACCGGCGCTGCTGCAAATACTCTAAAATCGCGCACCGTCGGTGGAAACCTTTCTCTAGAGGTCGATGGCACAATCTTGAGTGGCGGTACCGTACCTATTGGCGGTGGCCCTGGCATTGAGGGAAAGGCTGGTACAAGTCAAGGCACCAAGTGGGAGGGAGGCAACTTTGTCTTCGGCTTTCGTGCCAGCAAGGTCCGAGTGAGGAAGACTGGTGAGGTTAAGAGCGAAGAGCAATACACCAAGGGAGCTATGCTTGATCCCCAGGACGAGGAGCGCAAGCGAGCCCGTCTCGAGATTATCGCGGTTGAAAAACCCAGCGCCCGGGATGAAGGGTTTGAAGTGGAGAAGTTGATGGAGGGAGATGAAGAGGTTTTCTGTGCCGTCCCGAAGAACGAGGACTCAGATGAGGAGTGAAACTACATTGGTGATGATTCAAATGGTATCATGTATTGCTATGTTATCATGTTTTCAGCGCTCTTGAGATCTCATAATTCACCCACTCCAACTCCCCTCCGAACAGATTATGCTTATGCAAACTGAGATGTACATAAAAGTAATCATCCCGCGGCTTGTAGTTCGGTCCTCTCATCGCGCATCTCCTCAATAAGGCCTCCATCTTCTCCCTCCTCTTCAACGCTAGGCCCAGATTCTCAGGAAGATGAAGACGAGCATATTGTAACAGAAATGCTGCAATACCTGTCATGATAGGCGTGGCGTATGATGTTCCTGATCGAGATTTGAGGCAGTTTGAGTCTTCACATAGAAGTGTTGGCCATGCTGACTCGACGGACTCGCCAACTGTTGCGAGGTTGATAGAGTTTGGCTCGGCTGTTGGACTAAAGCCCGAAGCTTCGCCATTCGTGTCTGTGGAGTGTACACATATGACATGCGGGTTGCTCGCTGGGTATGCTCTCCCTAGTCGAGCGCCGCTGTTGGATGCAGCAGCGAACATAAGTACCTTCTTAGAGTATGCGTGGTCGATAGCATCCTCGAGGGCGTCGTGACCAACGATATCGGAGGAGGGCCAGCCGAATGACATGGAGATGATGTCTACTGCCCACTTGTCAACGGCATGGCAGATCGCCTAATGATGTTAGCCTTTTGGTCTCGAACAACGACACGACGATGATACTCACGCTCGCCACAATAGCAGGGTCAGGTGTCGCGTTCTTCTTATCCGCGATCTTGATGATATACAAATGCGCATCTCTTGCATAATCAAGAATCAAGTTCGTCGCGAAGGTACCGTGTCCATTTGTATCTGGTACGTTCTTCTGGGCTGCATTGTGAAAGTTCTTCTTTCCCTTGATGTTATCCTCATATACTTCTAAGTAAGGATGATCTCTGTCGATGCCCGTGTCGAGGATGGCGATTTGGACGGGCTTTGAGTTTTTTTGCTCGATGTAGTCGCTAACAAACTTGCTATAGACGCTATCATACTGCGCTCGCCAAGTTCTGTACTTCTCGGTTCTGCCAGTTGTCAGTGTAAGTATGGTCAAATTGAGCGCAATGACTTACTCAGCCATGGATATGTCTCCATCATTGGCCTGGTCATCAAAGAATTGGGATGCTTCGCTTTGGTAATTGAGAATCGACGCGCAGCCAATACCGGGTAATGAATAGGGTATCAGAGACTGCAAATGCGAGAACTGCTGTAGCGATTGATGGACCTCCGCGTTGATGTCAAACTGGCCTTGTGCTAGTATGAGGGCTGGAGATGGAACCCGGCTCGTTGTTTGCCCCGGGGATGAAAGAAGTGATTGATCTGTCTCTTTCGTGGTAATTACCTGCCCCCATTTCCCAAAGTCCAGACCCTTTGCATATTGGTCGACTCCATCAAGCTGAATCTGACTGAATCCATGCGTCAGGTGCAGTTCCAGTGGCCGAACAACCTTCTGATATATCCGAGTTCTGAGTTCTTCAACTTCCAACAGACCCCCTTCGTCATCCTCCCAAAGCTCTCCATCTAAACAATTGTCGATGGCTTCCAGCAACGGCGAATCCTCCGGGATCTGGGATCGCCAGCCTTCCTCTCCTTCTTCATCACCCCAGAAGACTTGATCGACGTCCATAAGGGTGATGCGACCACTTTCAGTCTCGATGAGAGGAATATCGTGCATTGCTGCTAATTGCTTAAAAGGCTTGACGAAGTAAATCTCCATCAAGACGACTGCAAGAGCGACCATTTCGGGGCAGCTATGACCCGAGTCGAACTCTTGAGCCGATTCATCTTCGTAATCACCGGGATCCTCTGCCTTGCGTAAATGTGCTTCGATGAATGGTCTAAGCGGTGTTTTGCATGCTGTCGTCTGAAAGAACTTGATGTTTGAGGAGCCCCAGCCAGGCTGTAGCCATGACGTGCCGTAAAGATGCAGTACCGTATAGCATGTGATAAGAGAAAGAATCCGCTTCGTCTTTTCGGTGAAGAAGTCCTTACTCTGGTCAAAACATCTTGAAAGAGATATAGGCTCCGTTGTTTTGTCAATCTGGAAATTGCTCTTCTCGGGTCGTACTTCGAATAAGTGGCCGCTCTTCAGGCGCACAAGGAGACGTTGCAAGGGCCTTGTTCGTATCTCCATTATTGGCTTACAAAGCCTCTCAATCCTTTTGCTGCTACTCTGATCCTTTTTTCCTCGGCATGAACTCGTCTCTCCAGGCCCACTGAAGCGGACAGTTTTTTCCTTGGCCGCCTGAATCCGGAACTCGTGCCAGTCATGCTCCATAGATAGGAACATATCCATCACAAGACCGCCTGTGTCGTTATCTCCGTCGTGCCTCCGAGTAGGTCTTCGACTGGGTTTCGAGACTGGCTTCTTCTCAGGCGAACGATATGTCCCTAATTCGAGCTTGGCCTTGAACTCATGTTGTGATGGACACGAGCAGCTTTTACACTCCAGAAGAGCATCGAAAATGGATTTTGCGGCTTTCCAAACTGCAAAAGGTGGTTCCCCAACGTTCAGTGATGCGAGATTACTAACCGACTTCAGGATCTGTTCTTCAGGTCGATGCTTTTCGAGCTCATCAGCGCACGTCTCCAGTGCTTCATCCACTTCCGACCTCTCTTCTTCCGTGATGTCTTGTCTGAACCAACGATTGACGAAGCCTAGCTTCGAGCCATCGGTTTGTCGGCGAGCCTCGTTCCACCAAAGACTTAACATCTTGAGTCGAAACTCTAGAGTCACAGAGTAAGCCTGAAACTCCTCTAAGCCGCTTTCTGGTATCAACATCCCCAAGTGGGAGAGCGCTCGGTTGAGACAATCGTTATTGAGGCATGATGAATTTTGCCGCGCTCTCGTGAGGGGTTCTTGTAGCCGGAAACAATGGTAGCCCAAATGGCTATAGAAGACCTTCACTTCAGGGCTGGCTTCGTTCAGGCGAGCGAGTCTTGCCACTTCTAGAACCGTTCCGACCGTGTCCAGGAGAAGGCTTTGACGGCCGTAGTCGGTATTTGGGCTTGATGATATTGCCATGACATTGTTGGGCTTGGAGGTAAACCTATGCTGGAAGATTACTTCTGCTGATAAGTTCTGGCGTGATTCCAGTGGGCGGTAAATGTTGCATGTGCGGCTGAGACGAGGCGGGGTAAAGCTGAGATGATAGCACAAATATCTTATCTCATAACATGCAGGGGTAATGAGAGATCAGACCATCTCATGATGGCACAATATTTGGCAGCGAGATCTATTTCAATATTGGGAAGGCATAGGTAGTGATTCAATAGACTAATGCTGGAGCTCCATGAGCTGTGTCAGTGTTGTTACAAGGTTAGGACTCAAGTGGGATTGTTAGAGCAGTAGGCCTATCTGTTATGCGACTCTATCACGTAACCACCAATCAGAAGAGTCCATGATTGGTTGAGAAACATCTCGACTGCCTCACTCAAGATGCCCAAGTATTTTAACGTCTCGCCATCCTGTCCCACCAAGCTTAAACCTTCATAGCATAGGTCGACCATGATGGCCGAACCGGGCGATAACGCTGAGCAAAACGGGCCCAAAATCTCTGCTTGCGCCAATGAGTGCCTTGAGTCTTTCCAAAAATGCCTCTTTTCCGCGGCCTCGATCCATCCTCGGGAGTTGTCGATGGTAGAGGACCAGCTTGCCAGATTCTCAAGCTGGACAAATGGGATAGGTGTTTTTAACCCTGGTTCAGCATCAATGGATCATCGGTTGAGATATGCCCCTGACGTTACAAGTGTTGTTATTGGCCTGCTCGAGTCACTGAACTATCGATGCCAGAGTTGTAGGACAAGCCCAATTGGCCTTTTAGTCTAGACACTAATTGCTGGCAGTACTCAAGATCTTGATTTCCATGATAGAGTCTCCAAATCAAGACAATGTAAACGAAGGCTTCCAGAAGGCTCTTATGGATGCAGCATCCGAGATCAGCAGATTCAACAAGATTTCCAACACAATTCGCCGTGCAAGCAAGGATATTCAGGCACACAAAGCAAGCAGCTTTCAGATCAAAGATGACGAAGGAAACGACGTGGAGGACTTTCTACGGCAACAGTTCAAGCATCACATTCGTGACAGATTTCCGAGCTTGGGCGAGGTTCTCCAGGAAAGACTGGCTCGGACGATGCTTCTTCGACGAAAATACATCTTATACCGAAGGCATCGCCAGGGGAACGCAAGAATAAAACCTCAGAAAACGGAGGCTGCAAGAGCAGTTGAACTTCCAAATGCTTATCCAGTTGTATCACTCGACGACTCTAAAATGAAACCGAAAGCTCCGAAGAAATCAGTCTTAGCGGCATCTTCTCAAGTCAAAAGTGCAACCACCTTGGTGCCAGAAAAGTTTCAGAAAGCAGCCGCAAGCCCATCAGTTGTATCAGCGAGCAAGACAGTTACTCTTGGTTCACATGAAGCTCTAGTATTCCCCCCTGCCCCAGGATTTGCTCTCAAGAAGCGCTATGAGCAGCTCAAAAAGCAAAAGAATGTTACAGACCATGGGACAAAGTCACCTTTAGAGGGTTTCCCGGAACAAGAACTGATGGGACTTACAGAAATAACCTGTCCATATTGTCTTTACGCTCTTCCAGCCAAGCAAGTCTTTGACGATGGAAAGTGGCAGTAAGTCTCTTCATGTCCCCGTCATAATACGGATTTGGCGTCTCATGTAAATATTAGAAATCACGTTATAAATGACTTGGATGCCTATGTATGTCTTTTCGAAGATTGCGATCAACCAGATGCGCTGTACAGCCATAGCGACGAGTGGCTAAGTCACCTGCGACAACATCGTCGATTTTGGCGTTGCGCTTCTCACCGGGATCTTGATCCGTTTACGTCCAGTGTCGAGTATATCAATCACATGCGAGATATTCATAACAGCAAGCTCAACGACAATCAGCTCCGGGTCATGGCAAACAGAAACAGTCGTAAAATGCCAAAGCTGTTCCCGTCATGTCCTCTCTGTGGCAAGGATGAAGATGAGGTCAATGGGCGTCTTGAGGACCACCTGGCCGGACATTTACGTTCCCTTGCCCTCAAGTCACTACCCAGCTATGAAGACGAGACACCTGAAGATACGAAGAATGACAACGATAGCATCGACATATCGCGACCTCAGAGTCGAAGCACAGTTCGGGATATGAGACAAGCGGAAGACGCGTTATCAATGGATATGCTATACTCTGGTGAATTTTGGGACCTCTGGAATCCAGACGTGCCCCAAGATACTGGAATCAACTTCATGGGAGATGCTCATACTGAACTTGAAGGAGCCACTCTATTTTTCGACACTTATTCTTTCAAAGGCCACACTAGCAGCCCCGAGAGTGATCCTATCCTCCAGTCTTTGTTGAGCCAAAAACGGAAATCTGCTAATCTTCGAGAATGGATGACTGATGAACTTGAAGATGGCGATTCACAAGCTTCCGGTTCTCTCGTTCTTGCATTTGAAGATGATGCCTCAATTGCTTCCGGTTCTCTTGTTCTTGCATTTGAAGATGATGCCTCAATTGGAGTTATTCACAAAAAGGAAAAGTCCCAGAAGAGAAAGCAGACCCAACTGAATACGATAATCGATGACGGAGAAGTCGTTTCACAACAACGAGGCGTCTTGTCAGAAGGTAATGGTTACCTCATCGTTACTATCAAGGATTTACAGTGCTCGAAAACCTTCTTGAGGGTAGAAGGCTCGCCTGGCAAACTAATCTGCGAAGTAAGCTACGGAGGCGAGGTCTCAGAAGTCGCATTTCGCGCCAAGCGGCTGGTTTTGTGAGTTTACAGTTTGCGAAAGCATATCTCTTGTATCAAAAAGATGCTAATTCCATTCTTCAGTGATAAAACAATGATCATAGAGGTCCCATATGACATACCAAAGTCATTAAAACTATCAATATTGTCAGAGACCGTAAGAAAGGGAGGTGGTCAGAGTATAATCTTCATTGGCACGGTAGAGCTAGACGTCCGACGGATCATATCGACAGATTACACCTACAGCGATGTTCACAAGCTGTTCAGACGAGGAACTGGTGGTGTAGTTGACTACCAAACTGCAGAAATTTCCTTCGACATTTCATGGCAGCTTACGGATCCAAGAGCATCCAAGAAGACACAAGACGCTGATTACAGCGACTTGGGTGAGCTTTTCAGAGACAAATCAAATCTCTTTTAATATTCAAGAGGAACCTCGGGTATCCCCAGCAAAGGCTGATCCAGAAATCTTGAGAATATTCGAAGATTCAAAAGATAGAAGTCGCGTCCTCTCTTCTGTACCATCTCTACAGCATATTTTAGGTCGTGGCGATGGCTTCGAGGCCAATACTGGGGAATCTTCTCGAGGATTCAGTGGCTACGATAACACGGTGAAGGATAAACGGTCAAGTGGTCTTTACAGCCAGTCTTCAGGTTTCTGATACAACTAGTATTCCAGGGATGCCAGAGCTACCCACACTGCAATACGATGGTCCAGTCACCCAAAGCTCGGACAGAATCTCTAGGCGTTCTATCCGCATACGTAGTCCATCGGTGGAAGCCGAGGACGAAGAGGCCGAGAAGCAACGTCTCAGAGATCGTATGGACTCCCCGCGCATTGCAACCGTCGGGGAAAAGTCAGGAAGAAAGAGCCAGTCATCACCTACTCGCACCGATACGGATGCCGCTGGGTTGCTAAAGGATCATCGGAAGCTTTCTCAGCGTCGCGTTGAGCAATTTCCCACTCAAGATTCCGCTTCGAGGCGGGAGATGCCGCTTCCCTCTGCACCTTCTGTTTCTACACAGCGGAAAGAAAAGCCAGAGTTTGATCCATTGCCACGGAGGAAGAAAGGGGATACCAAGAGGGATAGGAAGAAATGGGACTCTGATTGAGATGATATGATATTGGCTTATCATAGGCAGGCTAGTCTTAATAAAACCCTTTCTCAGTGATCTCTAATCCATGACACAACAGAAACAGGCAGAACCTAATTTAGGTCAGGGCCACAGGGGCTTGTATCACTTATTGATAGTTAAAGCTTATGATATCTCATCGAGATAGTTCTAGGCAACACTCAAGAATAACACCTTGTTTTGTATTACACTTTTAAGAGTTGTGAAACCTCGCCTGTATTGTATGATAAAGCATTTAAATAAGTTTCATATCTGAATTATGATTTCGTAGCAGATGTAGTTCGTACATATAGTTCTCACTCAAAATAAGGTTTGTGAACAAATGCTGATTCGTGAATCACCTGATACTTGAGGTCCGGCCTTGCCACTGACTGCATGCCTCTTCTCCGGACTCTTTCTGCTACTTTCATTCGGTCTTGACCAACAAGAACACAATTTTTATTTTCGACATAACCGCTAATCTTGGTTGTGGCTATTAGGTTCCTCGGACCAAAAGTTCAACTCATTCTTATGGTCTAATATCACCAAGGTTTTGTGGCAAATTTTAACTTCACACAAGAGATCCTTTGCATGAACATAAGTGAATCAAGCTCACAAAGCATAATACATACTCAATAAAAAGGCCTCGATTTCTCTCTTTTCACAATTATTTTCTTGAATCTATCAATGTCACTATCACCACTGGAATCCTCCGTGTCTGCCCAAGATACACCAAAAATGGATTGTTTTTCAAAACTCCCTCCTGAGCTCAGGATCCAGATCTTCTCTCAGTTCTCGTCAACAACTACAATCTCTCGACTCATCCGAGCATCTCCAATCATGTTTGCTCAGTACAGGGCATCCAAAGCAACTATAAGACGCCATTTTGTTGTCAATCTACTCACTGGTGATCGACATGAAGAGCGCCTACAAGACGCCTTGGGCCTGCTTTATCTGGACCTGGCCGACAATCGACCTGACAATCATGTCATGAAATACATAATCAGGCAATGGACGTCAAAGGCATTACCCAATCCTTTTGAAGAAAAGGATCAAGATACCATTGCTAAGCTCTATAAACTATTCTCCCACATGAGTATGTTTGTGGAAGACTACATCAGCAAAGCCACTGCCTTAAACCCAGCTCAGGCTTACCTCTGTCTTCCTCAGATCGCCATTCCAAGCAGAGGGCTCTACTACAACGAACACCGCTTTAGTCCAAAGCATGTCACTTTAGATGAGCTCACTTCATCAGAGTGTCAGTTTCTTGTATGGGCTTTTATCAGATATGACATGCTCTGCAAGACTCACGGTCCTGGGGCGGCACTATTGATAGACAGGCACGAGTATAGTGCTATTACTGAGAAGGTACTTTATCAGCTCGCTGACTACGAGCACGAGGCAATCTATTGCGTTCTCGAGTATGTCAAGGGAGTCTACGGGGCTCTTTATACAGCATCTTCACGTTGCTCGACGAGACATGCTTCCAGTGGTTTGAGAGACAACCCCGCCGGCTTGGTACGCCTGCTGTACCCGGATAACCTTTATTTCAATCCAATGGTAGCCCATCAGGATATGAAGCTGCCAAAAGAATGTATTCCTGCATTGTTAGGATTTGTTTACGATTTGCCAGACCTGGGCTTTGATCTACTCAGAAATCTAGTCCTCTTTGCAAACAAGACACAGCCTGAAGATATGCGAAGCTGGTTCTATACGATATTATCCGAATGGACGAGGTCACCGACTCCGCCCCCTCGCAATCATCGCTTCCCCCTCCTCAGCGGGCTTTCGATGAAATTGGATCGCCATCGAGATGACTCGCTGAGATCTTTCTTGGTGCGGAGATTGTCTCCTACTCACTACTTGGAATCCGCCCGTTTCTACTTAATACCATTCAGGCTTCGAGCATTGTGTTTGCAGCGCAGCATATTCAGACAACGAGCGTGGGTTTTTCTGGATGATACACGACTCTGCCAGAAGGACCTTGACCACTTCCCGCTAATAGAAGAGTTTGACAAGCAACAAACCGCTGCCAGTAAACTTGATTACATGTTTGAAGTCCAAGAGAGGGAACGACTGCGACTTTTACAACTTTGTCAGTATCGAAGAGAAGTGGGCTTCGAGGACACCCAAAACGAAGGACAGGAGTACATTTTTAGAGAGAATGATCAGGCTTCCATTCCTCGCTTGTTTGATCGATCAGGCAATAGGGACGTGACAACATTTTGGCGACACATCTGAACCTAGTGATAGAGGGAGGGAGCATAGATTCTGACGGGATATTGGGTTTACGCATCTCAGCGCACTCTTCATTGTGGTATGTAAATGCTGAGATTTTAGTGCCGTTTCATGATTTGTTCTTATTATAGTCAGACACGGCTGTACTATTTCATGCCTTTCGCCTGAGGTGCTCTTTAGAAATTCTCCGTTGTATGGACATTTGCCATTAGATGATATATGACCAAGAGGAAAATTGGAAACAGTCCCCCTGTTTATGAGCTACATAATACCTCGACACTACAAATATCCAATCATGCTTTCTATACATAGCGTTCTTTGATAATCATTGATATATAGTCACTTCCAGTAAAGCTAAGTTGAAGATTATAAGTATTGTGATATACAACCAATGGGTTTATTCAACATCCTAGCCTCGAGGGGTCTATGTTAAAATGCGGCTGTGCAGCCAAATGCCAAGTACAAAGTTTTATGAACATAAGGTTTCATATCTGAGTCCTCTTTGAGTGGAATGAAAGACAAATGATAGACGACTTAGCGAAATAGTGGAACTGGACTATCACCATGCCCTTTGCCCAGCTCAATTGCATGGGTAGTTGGCCGACTTAGGCTTTCCGTTAGTAAAGGAGAACCAATTCGAAAAGGCCTCAGATGCTGTGCAGACTGGCAACATAACAACTCCTGGGGCTGTGACGTTGTACTCGGAGACCAGGTCCATGCCATCAACTGTGTTGGCAGGATCAAGCATCGACCAACCGTTGGCATTCCAGATGTCAGTGTGTAATTCAACATGAATCGAAAAGCTTGGGATAGGGTTTCTGCTTACCCGTTCACGATATCTCCCTTGGTCAAACCCCCAAAGGCTGTTTCTGATCCGGTCAGATCATCGAGTCCTGGGAGAGTACTGAAGAAGTTGTCGGTGCATCCAGGATTGAAGCTTCCATGGGACTCATCACAGGTTCGAGCATCGCCTGTGCATCCGATCAAGTAGTACATCTTAGAGCCGACACAGACGCCCGATGAGCCGTAGTTCTTGGAGTTCATGTGCTTCAAGTCCGGCTTGTCTCCGCAGCCTTGCTCTGAATCGATGACACCAGAAGCGCGGTTAGTGACAGGTTATGATATCACTGAGTAACAACTTACACAGGGCCAAGTTCCGAGGATGACAGCTGCCAGGCGAGCTGGACCAGCTCCGCGAAGAGAGCCTTTGAAACAAGTGCTTGCATTGTATCAACTCCGAGATCTTGATGCTTTGTCTCCAGCATCTGGCCGTTAGTGATTGCAGTGAAGAGTAAATCAGTATTTTCCTTCGAACCGTTGAAAAGCTGCTCGTTCATCGAGACGATCTCAGCTTGCCAGATCGTAACAATGGCTGTCAAAGAGTGAGTCGTCAGTATATAAAGCATGGTGAAAGACACATGGCCTGCCTACCGTTGAGCCTAGTCGAGATGGAGTTCTCGGCACTGAGGGCGCTATCACTGCAAGACTTTAGTCAATGTGCCCTTGAAGTACTGGTCTTGAATGAAATCACTTGCTCTTTCAGGGTATCTTTTGCAATAGCGATGCTGTTTGTTACCATTGGGTTGACCCAGTCCTTGACAGTACCCAATGTGTTGGGATTGGCTTTGAAGTAAGGCATGCCCTTAAGAGCTGGGTTTGGTTAGCCCACCACAAGACCCTTCGTGTACTCGACCAGTGCTAACCTGAGTTCCACATTGGGGACACCGCGAGGGAAAAGCCAAGACCAATGATGTCGAGAAGAAGCTTGACGGAGAAATCGCTTGACTTGATGGGCGCAAAGGTGCTAGAGAGCTCGCCAACTTGGGCGTTGATGTCGTTCTGGGCCCTGTCAAGTGCGTCCCAAAAGTTGAAGTGAACCTATAGAGTGTTCAGTAAAGAAAGCTGTTACAAGTGTGAAGATATATGAAGAGCACATACACGGTAGATGGACTCCATGGAGTTGATGGCAAAGTAAGCTCCAGGATATGTAACGTCGTTGCACTGCACCACGTTCGAGCCGCAGGGGTTGTCATTCTCGATGGTACCGCAATCAATACCCTCTGGACCGTGAAAGAGGTTGCTGAACTATCAAAGACTGTTAGTCGTGTGTCCCCCTTAGGTCCCAATGGGAACTACAGACCTGTTTTGTAAAGTTCAAGCCGCCAGGGAACGGATTAGCATTCCACTGATCAACACCCCACCTCCAGGCCTGGTCTGCATACACAGAGTCCCAGCGAAACTTTGCATCTCTGGAAGCATCAGTAACTCCAGGGTTAGCACAGGTAACATGGGTGAAGTCGTTGCCTGCTGCGTTGTTACCGCCGTCACCACTGGAGTGACAAGTGCCGTACCCGCACGCGCTGTGAGCCATACCAGGCCACTGGTTGCAGACAGGGTCCGCGATGCCCTTTTTCAAGGGAATAACTTGGTAGTTACCGTTGTAGATGTAGTTGGGACAGCCATCGCTGACACGCATGCCACCGGTAGCAGTATAAATGACGTTACCACTGGGGTCCTCGATGGTGATCCGCTGTGCACCGGTTTGAACCTCTCCAGCGCCATAACCATAGTTGAAACCAGGATTCAGAGGGGCTGTGTGCTCAGTGCTTCCAGAAACAGTTACCTTGTATCCAGGTCCATAGGAGGGATTGAGGATGATAGCGTAGTAAAGATAGTTGACATCGTCGTCCCATCCGTCCGGCTTGTTGTAGTAGGCATTGTTGCCCTCATATGGACATTTCACGTCGGATAGCTCGGTTCGATACCATGCAGCACCAACGAGAACATCCCCGTTCATTGGTGTCATCTGGGAAGCTGGTTGACCAGTCTTGTAAGCATTAACGAAAGATGTCACAAGAGGTTGCCAGCCTGTATGATCCCAAGTCTCCTGGTTGGCATAGAAGTACGTCTGAGTGTCGTTGTTCTGCTCAGTCCAGAGGTTTCCGATGTAGTGTGCCTCAGGACCATCATTCCACGTCTGAAGCTGAACATAGTCGGGCTGCGGATCCATGTTGAGGATGTTGACCATACGTTTGGGCAGGTTCAGGTCTCCTTGGCGATAAACGTGCGCGCCGTAAGCGTTCTTGTACTGCAGGGGACTGAGACCCATCATATATAGTTTTTCATGTTTGTGAGCACCAGCCAGAACGGGAACATCGATTGATACATCTCCTGCGTACTTACCACCGTAGCCTTTGCGTTCGGGCCATGCTGATTCCCAACTGAAGATCCCGTCGACAATGGGACCCCAGTATGACCACCATCCATCGGCCGAATCATAGTATCCGTCTGTTTCGTCAAAGTCTGGCATGAAGAACATGTCGTTTGCGAGTCCTTTCTTCCAATTGATCCAAGTGTCGTTATGGAAACCGCCAGACGAGAATGTACTGATCAGAGGACGGCCCTTGACTTGATAGTAGGCCGAACCCCCCTTGTAAGAATCCCAAATCCACCGGTAATCAGATGGGCCATGGCACCGAGACCGCTAGCCAACACCAACTGGAAAGCAGTAGGATTAGGTGACTTACTGATTTGGCGCCATAATAGCAGGCATCACCAGAAGCGTAGACATCCATGGAGATGTACAGCTTGAATCCGACAGACTCAGCATATGGAAAGAGGTAGCTGAGAGCCTGAGAAACATAGTCGCGAGTGGCGTCACCAATGTTCAATGCGAAGCCATCTAGGCCCATAGACTTGGCATTGTCGATATCCTTCTGCGCATGCTCCTGTGTCACAGTTCCGACCTGATACGACGAGCCGTGGTTAGTGATTTAAGACGATAGGTAGACGGACAGACAATGTACTCACCATATAATGGGCAAATACTGCTTTAGCACTGGCAACTCTAGCGAGAGTGCTAGAGATGGCCAGCAACTTGACTAGCCCTTTCATCATGAACGCGGTAAGGTCAAGTTGAAGTGTGGCTTTGAAGTGTCTGTACAAAGCGACATGTTGCTATCATTCACCATGTATTTATTCACTACGTGGTCTTCTGTCGTCAAACTGTTCCATCAGAGATAGTGCGACTTGCTAGGAGGATGGGCCGAATGATGTTACATCGAAAATATCGGAAATGACGGAGGCTGCTAAAGCCGATGCATGTGTTCCTGCAGGAGCTGTCATAATTACTCACCATTGCCCAACGGGGCATTTCAAATAGACTCACCAGTATGCTTCACTGATTTAAGCTTTCGGTAAGTTGCTAAAGAGGTTGCTCGGTGGGCGAAGGATTGCTCTACACTCAGAAGCGTATAGCTTCAAACGCTATGGTATCATTGAAAGTGCCCACCACGGTTATCTCGGCAGTCTAAGCGAGAAGGCCAGTCTTTCAAGGAAGGTGACACTTCGAATCCTTAAGATGAGATGAATCCTTTGATAGTCAGTGATAGGGTAATGAGGTTATCGTGCTATGGACTAGACATGGGACGAGATATGAGGGATGGAAATTAGCAGTGGTAAGTAATACCGAGAGTCTATGGTCACATAGCGATTGGGACAAATATCACAATGCAATCGCAGATAGCCGGAACCTAAACGTCCAATGATGTAGTTCCTTTTTTGATTTAACTCTATATCCATAACAAGCGCTTGACGTAACAGAAACACAACATTATAACCAGTCTACACAAAACCCAGAAAACACCAATGCAAGCCCCGAAATCAATTGCATCTATTCCATCGTGTGCACCTCCGGAATCGCGACCCAGCGAGCACTATACCGGCTTTTGGAGCGCCAGTGGGGTCCAAACCAGTAGAGAACAAAGGGAAATGCAGTCATGACACCAGAGATTATACCAAAAAGGCTAAAGGTCCAGACGCCACCCAGGTTGGTAAGCATGTCGAGGATGAAGACTGGCACAATGCCTGCGCAGGCCAGCCGAAAGCATGCCGCAGTGGTGAGTGCAGAGAGAGTTCCAGTCGGCGGATATGCATCAAACAGATAAGAAATGAACGAGATGAGAACCATCGCATTGCCCCAGACATAGACTGCTGTGCCAGAAATTGGCGCAAGATAATGAATGCTGGGAGTCGCGGTGAAAGCAACCCAGAACAAAGAGCCAGCTACCAAGAACGCTCCAAACATGGCTGGGACAAGACGCTTCTCAATATCTTCCATGTTTTGCTTAGCTCGGCCGGAGAGTAGAGCTTCGATCAAGGAAGAGGTGAGAAGTGCAAGTATCACTCCAACAATAGCCGAGACGAATGCCAAACCAGATTGTGTAACTCCGAAGCCATACATAGCGCCCAACGCAGCCGGTACAGAAACGAACCACTGGAACACAACTGCAAAGTTGAGGCCAAGGTAGAGAGAAATCAAGATGACCAGGGGCTCTGTGAAGAGCATCTTGACTGGTGTAAAAACGGTGATATGCGTCATTTCAGAAAGTGTCGCACCGCTTTGAGCGCAAGGCAGTCTGATGCCGCTCTTGTTGTATTGAATGCGGGTTCGTAGGATCTCTCGTCCGTATGTTTCAGGCATGAAGGAGCCAAATGCAAGGGATGCGGTTGCGAAGATGAGGGTAACCCATGAGAGCCAGGCTGGGCCCTTGGCTGCGAAGACAAAGCCGCCAATGATAGGTCCTTCAGTCACAAATGTCAGTCGTCTGTCAAGGATCAGGACAAGGCTCAGAACATACCAGCAGCGGCCCCAAGATAAGAGGCAAGAGTCAAGAAAGAATAATACGTCACCGTCTTATTGGCAGGCCAGACATCAGCGAAAGTGCCTTCGATCAAGACGACGCATGGACCACCAAAAAGTCCAGCCAGGAACCGGAAAGCCAACAATGTCGAAATGTTGGTTGCAAGACCGATCACGATCACACAGAGACAGAAAAGCGGGAAGCTGGTGAAGTAGATGGGTCGTCGGCCATATCGCTCGGAGAGATGCGGAGTGTACATGGGTGCGAAAAAGACGCCCAAGAATGGCATTGTGAAGCCGAGGACAGCCACGCGCTGTGAGACGCCAAATGCCTCTGGGATGGCACTGATGGCTGCTGTATATGTAGTTGTTCCGTACATGCTACTGGAGTCAATATCTATGGGACATTTCATGGCATGGGTAACTTACATGACAAACACAAACAAGAATGAACAAGCCGACGCGTAGACCTTCTTGAGAACTGGCCAACTCATGGGACTATCAGGATCAGTGGGTGACAAGTTATGTCCTCCAGATCCTGCCTTGGCCCTGATGCATGGCTCGTGTTCATCTTCAGGTGTATGTCGACCATCCACGTTTTCTGTTTGTGACGCCGTGTCGAAGGCCGACATATCGGGCGTCGGTTCGAAGCTTGTCATGTTATGGGCCATGCCATAGGTTGCTGTATCGCGGGTTGCGTCCAGGTTGTTCATGTTGGAGACGGAAGTTGCTAAGAATGTGTATGAATGGGACCAGGCTGAAATGTGAAAGTGATGTTGTTTGATGGACCGAGAAGACAGAGGCCAAAGTCAATCACTTATAAACACCATTGTCTCGGACCCCAATACTGATGCTCTCAACATTTTTCCTCAAGGAAATGCGCCAACGCTTACATAGCCCTGTCGCAAGGCGCAGTGAAGCCATTTTCATCAGCCTTTTGATATGTAAACGATGAAACTGCCAAATAGCAATTACCGCCAGGGTTCAGACCAAGAATAAGATTTCATTTTCGCCAATATTTAATTGAAGCTTTGTGCGCCAGATAATCGGAATTACTGAATGCCGTAAAGCTGCTGACTTTGGTTCTCGCAGGGCTGAAAAGCTTAGCGCTGACAGTGAGGCTTGTTCTGATGGCTCGTTTCGAGTTTCATAATCAGGATTGCCTAATCGAGTAATCTGCTTAACGGCACAGGGGATCTTCTGTGCCTAGAGGATCAACGAGCTGAACGAAAAAGCGTATTTGGTAAATGCTGCATGGCGAGTTTGAGACCAACAATTGCCTTCTGGCTCAAACAGAATTTGACTTCAAGCAGAGCCTTGTGCAGCCCGGACTCCTGTCACGACTAATGGCTTCCCGTTGTTCACGATGATCTACAGCGCCTAGTACCTGTAGTCACCCTTAATCAGCCAGAGGGCCCTAGCGCTTTTGTTTATGAGGGCAAATCACAATTGAATATCGAGAAAGGGCATTCGCTTAGAGCTTGTGCAATTAGAGGCACTTTTACATGATTCAAGACAATGAGTATTGATACTAACGCTACTGAAGTAAAATAACTACATGCTATCTGTTGTATGCCCGTTGCCATCACCAACTCTCAAGCTCCAACAAGTCGTCATGCGAAATAGGCTGAGAAAGCCAGCAGGCTCAAGATAGCCACGACCATAGCAGGTTGGCCAGTAGGGCAACCAGATGCCCCATTCATTTCGTCCTTCTTCATGTCATCGTTCTTCATATCCATCTCACCGGTGGAATCCATAGAGCCGTCACCAGAGGTCAATTTTGCTTGGCCAAAGTTGGCGGCAAACTCCTCGCACCAGAGACCAACGTAAGAGAAGTCCTTCGCAGTATGGCCAGCATCAAGCTTGACCATGATGTCCATCTTGGAGGAGGTATCGCCGATGCGCTCTTTGTTGATACGGAAGCCTGATGAGAGGTCTTCACTTTTAGATCCCCACCAGTAGAGAGCAGGTGCAGATGCGTCTTTGAGTTCGTAGTCGGTAATCTTGAGTTCAGTGTTGCTGACAACTTCGACTGTGCCTCCAAGACCAGCGTCGAGCGAGGATAGGGCACCAGAGTCGCCCATCTTAGCGGCCATGACGGCAGAGGCAAAGAAAAGAGTGGTGAGCTTGAACATTGTGTAAAGAAGAATTGGATAAAATTGATGATTGAGGTAAATGTTGACTTTACAGCAGAGTTCCAATAGATGAAAGTAGATTAGAAACTGAGATTGATTGCTGATGAAGCTGATTTCATTAGACTGTTTGAATCTTCTTATACTGCTGTACTCCTTCACCTTAATTCTATAAGAGGCAATTCAGATGATACAACAAACAACCCCCAGGAACAATTATCCGCCTTGGCAGTGGAGGCTAAATGTTTCATAGACAGTCTTTGCCTAATTTTACCATAAAATTAAGCTTGTTCCCATCCGCATTGCCCAAAGAGGAAATTTTGATTAGCGATGGTGTTTAAGCCAACCCACGCCCGCACCTCTAAGCATAGCCTCGACGCCACGCCAGGGGTACCCTTCTTAGCATTGATCAACTAACAATTATTGCTGTTTGCCATGCTGAAGTTTGGGTGTCTCAGCCTTTATTTAAAGTTTAATGTTTTGGAATCCTACAAGCCGCAGCATGTAAAAGGTAAGTCTGCTCAATCATCATCCTCAATACTGTTCTTGCACTGCCTTGTCTTCCATCCATAGATGCTTTTTGTTTCCCCGTATTTAGTGTCAATCTACTCCATATCGCAATGCAGAAATAAATTATCTATCATCTCTCCCTTGTTACACTATCAGGGCATCAAAACAACCCGAAAATGACTGATCCTGTGGTCATCGATCGCTATACTGCTGCGAGAGTTTACTTTGGCAGCGTTACCGGCTTAATATTCTTGGAATCACTCATTCCCTTCAGAGTCTACATCTCCCAAAGATACAATACCTGTGAGACCTCACTTGCTCCATGATTGGCTTTCGCTAATTCACCAAGATCGACGACAAGATCGAAACGTGTTGCACTGGAGTATTACCGTCTGGTTTCACAACCTACACAATCTCCCAGTTCCTCTGCCGTATTTAGACTGGCATGTCGCCGATGCTATTCGCTTTACAGCTTTTCTGGTCGTCAATTTGATCTTCAGCATACAGTCCAACGAGTTCACGGCCGATTACACCCTGTACGGTTGGCTAGCAATTGCCAATGCTGGTCTCGCACTGCTGATGGCATCCCGAAACAACTTGTGCGCGTCCCTTCTACGTATTCCCAGCCCAGTCCTTCTTCAGTACCATCGCTGGATCGGCTTTGCAACTGTTGCACACGCAACAGCCCATGTATCGTTTAATATTCAGCATTACATCGAGACGAAACAGGTTACCACCAGCATCAGGAATCACCGGATTCAGGTAGGCTTGTTGGCCTGGATCGCTCTCGTCATTCTTTTCCTTACGGCCCTACCAATTGTGCGACGCCGCTTCTTCGAGGTCTTCTATTACACTCACGCTCTGTTCTTCGTTTTCGTCGTCGGAGCTTCGATCCATGCATCGCATGGGCCGGAGTTCATGCTTCCAGGACTTCTTCTGTGGGCCATCGACCGCGCCCTTCGATTTGCGTGTAATTTCCGCCGCATTGAAGTGCAGAGTGTTGAGACTTTCGAGGGCGTCACAAAGTTCAAAGTCAAGGGCATGAGGACTCGTACTCCTGGACAGGTTGTCTGGCTTCAGATCCCAATGGTTTCCTTTGTGAACTGGCATCCATTCACTGTCGCAAGTGCACCTAACGATCCTGATAAGACTGCGACAATCGCTGTTCGTGGCCTTGGGGGGTTCACGAAGGCTGTACAATACGCTGACTGCAACGGTGATGTGAATCACCGTGGACGTGCTTCCTTGGACTCGAACAGCATGGCATCTCATCCGCTCAAGATGCGTCTCGATGGCCCATACGGTGTTGGGTCGATATCTTGGGGCTTGCTGCCTGTGACTGTTCTCGTCGCTGGAGGCATTGGGATCACCCCAGGTGTCAGCATTGCGTCTCATATCATCAGACAAGCAGGTTTCACTGCAGACAGTGATTTCAAGTCTCACATTCATCTTCTCTGGGTCGTCAAAGATGCTCAATACATCCAATGGTTCGCAGATGAACTCACTGAACTTGCTACTGCATGCAAGAAGCCAGAGTCGCCAATAACGCTAGACACATCTATCTTTATTACTGGTGGAGCGCACCGAGCGGTTCACATGAGCGAAGCGTCTCGCGAACTGCAGGATGTCAGCACTCCGCAACCTTGGTCTATTCGTCGGGGACGACCAGATCTAAAGCAATGGTTCAGGCAGCTCAAGTCCAGGCGTCTCGGAACGGATGCAGCTGTGAGCTTATGTGGACCAAGACAACTTCTCAAGCAAGCTAGAGCGGCTGCATGTGGTGTTTCTGATAGAGAAGGACTTTTCTTTGTACAAGAGGAGGTGTTTGAGTTGTAGACTGCTGTTTAATGCTTTTCCGTGTAACTAACTGCCCGATGCGCAATTTTATGTTCAAATAGGGAGAACACTTGTTTTATATATAGGGTTGGTTTCTTCTTAGGTGAGAATCATCCTAAAATCATCAATTCTTATCCTAAGCTTATGAAAAATGTAGTCTAAACTGGGCCTGGACGAGATGATGAGGTCTGCATCGCGACCAATCAGATCGTAGCTGGAATGTCCCACTTTTTAATCTTATCACTGATACCGAATTTCTCAGCGCCTGAGGTGCTGGCAGGTACGAGACAAAGCAGCCGCCGAAGCCTCAACACCAACGCCATACTGAATCCGCCAACAAAAGCATATCGCGATGGTTACAGAAACAGCAAAAAGAACATTCGGAAGGCGATGGGATTGCTCCCGCCAGGGCTTGAACCTGAGACCTGAAGCGAAAAGTGAGGTTCATGCCCCGTTAGGGGCATGAACCTCACTTTAAGCTTCCATATCTTGGTAATAGGGCAGGAACCTCACTTTAAGCTTCTATACTTCAGTAATTGTATAGAATAAAATACAGTTCTCTACAGAGACTCCTGCTCTTCTCCTTCCATAAGCCTAAAGTTACATTACTCTTACACAAGTTAAGGCAAATAGCACCCAACACCAGCAATCCACCAGCTAATATAATGCCCACTAGCACCAGTTAACATAATTACCGGTGATCACCAGCAATCACCAGAAATCACCAGTTATCTGCAATAATAACCTGGTAGTACTTACAGGGTAATAAAGCTCCTGTATAACTACCCTTACTCTTTATTGCCCCCCTCATTGGACTGCTCACCACCTGAAGGTCCTGACATTGGTCCAGCAGTGGTAGGGAACTTCATTTTAGTAGTCTTAACAAGACCTTCAAGATCTCTGGCAACTTTAAATAGCTTGTTAATACCGCCAAACTTGATGGATGACTTGTAGCGGTCTGGGATAGGAGCAGGCTTGGGTATCTCTTCTGTTGATACCATCTTCACTCCAGGACGAGTGATCAGACGTAGGCCGGGTGCAAAGATAATTCCAGCCCTGGTTAGGTGAGGGATAGATGCGGGTGCTGGCTCATACTGGCTGTATCTGATATTGAGAGCGGCCATCTTTACCTGGCGCTGCCTTTCTTGGTTCTTGCGAAATGTCTTTGATTTTGACTCAGGGTGCTTTTCCCCGCCATCCGCACGCTTTAACCGATCATGTTCAGCACCAAAGTTTCCGTAGGTGATATGTTTCACCAGAGCCTTGACGTGGAAGAATGAGGACTCTTTACCGAGTTGTTTGCAGTACGGACAGGTTATGCGCTTTTCGCCGGAAGCCTCGAAGGCCTGGGTGATCCGTCTCACCCACTTTTGCTTCGGCAAATGGAGCTTGGATCTTTCGTGATCATAAAGGTGAGTGGCATCGTAGTACCTTTTACCCTGACTAGGTATTAGTAGAATTGGCTGGGCACAGCAGTGTTACCTACCTTGAGTTCCTGGCTAATCGTCTCATCGTCGCGGCATTGAGGGCAAGGAACACCATTCTTTCTCAAATTTCGGTATTCGCTCATTGTGTTATCCAGAATGAGTTGCATAAATGCCTCGGCAGCCTCAATGTATGGGATATCTTCGTTGGCTTCGGGTTCGCCTTCATCAAGCTCTCGGTGGATCACATCATTATCACCAATGTTGTCGATCTGATTATCCAGGTCCTGCTCGGGAAGTTCTTCAACATCGTGGATGAATAAACCAGTGGTCTCATCCACCACAGTAGGAGTCTCATCACTTGGGCTTTCACCTTCATCCATAGGCTCGGGAGCTGCTAAGTTTCGCCGGGCCTTCTTTAGAACAAGCTCACCAAGGCGCGATCTTTCCAGGCGGCGTACGCGCTCGTTATAGTCGGTTTGACTCATTTCGCGACGTTGATCCTGGACCTCCTGAGCAAGAAGAGCCTTGATTGCAGCTCGACGGACCACTCGCTTGTAGTTTCGAAGCTCTTTGGCGGATGCGAGAACTGGGTAGTTCTCATCACCGAGCATCATTTGGCTCATCAGCGCGTTGAGGGCTGGCCCGTGGATCATTCTGGCTCTCTCATCAGTAAGGACGTGGATAGCCAGTTCATTGCCACTTTTGAGCATTTCCTCGGTATGGCCACCCGTATCACCGTCAACCTCATTTAAAGCCAGACCGCTGACATCTAGGGTGTCTTCCAACGATAGGTAGTACTTTTCGAGCGTACGGAAATCAGGATCGTGGTTCATAAGGGAACGTGCAGCATCATTTCCAATCTTGCGAGTGAGATCGGTAGCTGCACGCCGGCGGAAAGAGTAGAATGTAAGACCTTGGGAGTACCCAATCTTCTGGCCTCGAAGAGAGACGTAGGTGGTGAGGGCAGTCGCTCTCATCGGCTCCTGGGTGATTTTCAGGCCTCGAGGGCCGGCGGCAAGGAACACAGGTTTATCGAGGAACTCTGGCTTGATCTATGTTGAGTGTTAGCCATCACCTGTCTTCTAGATAGGTGGTATCCCTCACCGAGACATATTTGGCTTTGGAACTGAACAATTGGTCAAGAGTTTCGATGCCATCAAGAATTCCGCGGCGAATAGCAATAGCCAAGAGCCGGTGAGGGACTGAGAAGACCATGTTTTCAGTGTTTCGGGGCGACTTGATGATGCATGTCAATGTAGAAGCCTGTACTGTTTTGCCCTTGGACTTCTCCGGGTCCTCGTAGTTGGTTTTCAGGTTTCGGAAATGTAGCCTCGCGCTGAACTTGCCATTTGGCTCATCCCGAGACAGTTCAATATCTCCCCATATCAAGAACGGCTTTTGGGGCGAATCCACTGGTTTGTTATCACTTCTGGCGAGTGACCCAGGGCGAACAGCGCAGATTCTTCCAATGCACCAAGCGAGGTGGTGACACTCGGCAACCTCAATATTGGGCGCAGAGATCATGTCGAAATCTATCAGTTGGCGGAGTTCTGGAAGCCCTACCTGTTACACGTGGGACATATCATTAGTTGCGAGATAGCCGGTGACCCATACCACTGAACGTACCTTGGACATGTCCATCTTCGCAGTACCCGGCAGCTGGAAGACCTGGGTGGCATACCTCATCGCCTCAGTGGTGATAGCAAATAAAGTACTGCGGGGGAGAGGACTTTCGTTATATGTCTTTGCCATTCTGTTGTGCCAAAAAATGAGAGCATTACGGTAAACAACCAAGCCGCGGTAACTGATTCTTGATCCTTGGGCGCGACCACGACCGTACTTGGCAACAAACATGATGAACCTGCATAGGGTGTTATTGAGTGAGCTGCCAAGAGGGAGTTCCGATTCCTTACATCTTCAGTTGCTTGGTGATCTTCTCCTTGTCCCCAAGGAACATCTCTTTGTCAATATCCTCTTCAGTCATGTCCTCACTGATGAGTTTGATGGTTTGAAGAAAATGGCGGTAGTTGGATCGAACCCTATCCTGGGATTTCTGTGTCCCAACGGATTGCCAACGAAAGTTATGTGAGTCTTCGGCATGCTCGTCGAGGTTTGTCACCAGCTGGAAGATCTCATCTTCGTCGTTCACATCGATACGGTTGATGATATCAAAGAGAGAATATCTTTTGTCGGGGGCTCTCCCAGGGACAGTCAGGCGAGAAGGACCATCCATCGTATTGTTGATTGTTAGTAGCCTGGTGATGGGAAATACCAAGATGGGCTGAGAGGTAAGACTCAAGAAGTAGGGCGGTGAAGGTGGGCGATACCCTTCACTTTGCCTTGAAATCGACATAACCTGACAGTGCCAGGAAGTGCCATGAAGTATCAGGACCAAAGGCAATAGCATTCCTCTTCACGTGATACCACCATGAAAAAACTTTTACTCGACGCGTTACCAACTTCTTTACTCAACACCAACTTGTTAGTTGTAATCTTCAACTTTGAGTGTCGATCTTGAGGTTCTTTCCTTCACCATCACTCTCAACATCTCTCGCTGTTGTAAAAATGTCCGACAATGATCATGATCACGATCACGGTGGCCGAGACCACGGAGGCAGAAACCACGGTGACCAAGGTGACCACGGTGACGGTGACCACGGTTACCACGGTGGCTTTGGGCTAACAGCTGCACCGTGAGTTGATAGATGTATATATAATATACATGCTAATCGATAATTAGTCACATCGAACCGGAATCTGGACTTGAGTGGCCCGATTTCCAGAACCCAGAGCTCGCGTCTGTCGGTGAGGTAGTTCTTTCTGGCCAACTTCGGTTTGTAGCACGCCAGAACCAGGCATTGATGGGTATGGTCCAGAACCTATACTCTGCTATTTCTAAGTTAGTCTCACTGCTTTCTCTCTTTCATCCTCGACTCTAATAAGCTCGTAGGTCCCAAAGTCGACGAAGCAGCATGTCATCCACCGGTGCTAGCAGCGATGCGGGTGATTCCGTTCACCTCAGAATGCCGGATGAGAACGCCGAACGAGTTTCCCAAGCCTATCAGACCCTTATCGAAGGTGGTGAGATCTACGAGACCGTAGCTCAACTTCATGATGTCTTTGTTCAACTCAACAACAAGAAGCTCTATGTCATGCGCAACACGACTTCGACAAAGGACGCCCAAACTTTCTCTCAACATGTCATCAAGCAGATTGAAGACAAACAGTCTGATCCCGGTGGCCAAGAGGATACAGATCTGGTCGAGAATCAGGACGTGATTCTCACCAACTTGAAACTCCTCACCCCTGATCTCACCACTGATTTATACATCATGCTGAACAAGGCAAAGAAAGCCAAGAATCTCAAGGATCAGCCGGAGAAGACCAACAAGGGTAAAAGAAAGGCCACAGGCAAGAAGAACGTCAAAGCCACACAGGATGGGACATCTGCAGTTGTGACTGGTGACGGTGGCCACCACGAATCCGATGATGGTACTGAGAATCGTAACCTCGAATCAGCCCGGACCACCGCCGGTGGCCCATCTCGCCAGCTGTCAATCAACAGTCAGGCCAGTAGCCCAGCTAAACGATCTCTTCGCTCTCGCCAAATCTCTGGATCTAGTGGTGTTGGTGCTGATGCTGCCGCCTCGTCTCAGCACTCACAGGCTTCGGCCACCACCATCCAACGCCGGCGGGCTAAGCAAAGGACTCGCTTTGCCCTCAGCGACAACGATGAGGATGAGGATGAAGATGTGGATGAAGATGTCGAAGATGAACTTTAGAAGCAGAAGTAAGTGGTAGGAAGGCAAAGAAGGGAGAGAGGGAGGAGCTCCTAGTCAACGAGGTTACTGGTGATGGACATTATGTATGTTATGTTATGAGCATGATATGGTTGTTGGTGGGTGGCACCAATAGGTGATAAAAGTTATTGATTTCATTGATTTCATTTATTTCATTTATTTCATCCTCCTTGACCTTCATCTCTCCACAAACCTTTCATCATCTCCACCTAAACCTTTTATCATCTTCCACCTCACAACCTCCTCCAACACCAAGAGATTTCACCCGCCGAGGAGCCGCACCACATCGCGGTGCTTCTAAAGTTTGATTTATTGCATTAGACCAATTGGCCAGATGTTTACCTTTTCTCCTGTCAATTTTAGAGCCATTTCGCGGAAGCTGTTCTCAGTTGAGGGTAAGATCTTTGGAGTCTAACCCGAGGAGTGGGTAGGTCATGCTTTACTATCCTTTGTCTTATGTTTCTGACCTTACTTCTAAACAGGCTTACTCTCTTCGCCCTGGAACCGATCAACTATAGCCGGTTATGAGTCTCACCCACTGAACAAAAGATTCCTCAAGCATTTGGTTATGGGGAGTTCATCTTCTTCATCTGAGGATTCCGAATCGTTAGACAGTTCAGAACAATCATTTTCACCTTCACCAACATTGACACCGACATCACCGATATCTTCACTGACATCTTCACCGTCACCGTCACCGCTACCGTCACCGATGACTGAAGAGCCAAAGGTTCAAGAGCCAAAGGTTCAAGAGCCAAATGTTGAAGCACCAAGTTCTATCGATGGCTTAAAGACCGGAAAGCCGACTAGACAGCCACTTCATCCTATGTCTTACAGGGGTGCGCGTGCCAGACCCAGGGCTCCCACTAGAGGCCAAGCTGAAGATGGCCCAACGAAGTGGGACCTGAATGAGATTCTGAAGACCAAAAATCAAACGGACCGAGCGATCGCTCGAAAGTTGATCAAGTTCTGGGATCAGCACTCAGACGAGTTTCCTGAAGAAATGAAGCATTCCTTCATGTCGGCCTTCCAAAAGATCAGAGTGACAACGAGCAACGCGAAGAGTCCAAGCAACCACATGATTTGGAAGACCACTATCTCCTCCTGTAAAGAAGATCTGGACTGGGCCAAGTGGATTGTGCTTCGTGCTATCTACTACGAACCTATTGCAAACAGCAAGGATGTCGAGGACCAAGCATTCAGGGCAAGTTTCATGAAGAACGAGGCGGCAAAGAGAATTCAGGAACGTTACCCCGGGGTGGGCATCTTCACCGCAAAGGTACCTGATGATCTATCGGCACCTCGACCTAGTAGTTGGCCAGAGATTGGTAACACGGCTGGGTTCCAAGCGGTCAAAGAAGAAGCACCGGGTAGAACAAGATCGAGATCAGCAACCGTTGCACCACCGGGTGGTACTACCCTCCCTGGAAGGGCGAGTGCGGGTGTCAAGCGCAAGCCGAGCACGTCAAGCCTGTTTGGCCCGGTCACCCCTGCTAAACTCCCGCGCTTCAACAGTCGTTTACAAGATGCAGAAGAAGAAGTTGAAGAAGACTTCTTCGAAGAGAACTACAAACAACACGACTTCGGTCTTCAGCGAGAACTTCCATCATTCGAACCAGGACCCGTAAGACATCAGATGGACTACGTCACCCGGGCCACTGGCGACAAATCTGAGCCTCGACCGCAGACTCTTGACGAAAAGGTTCAAAATCACCCGGTGCCTGATGAGAACCGGCTGGTGACAAAGACCACTGAGCAGGTCAAAAAGGAACTCGGTTTTGCAACGAAGGAAGATCTTCTGCTGCACATCTGCCACCAGATCGGGGATAACATGGTAGTCCCTAAAGGTACTGATGTCCTTGAATACCTCAAGAGCATGGCCCATGGTGAGCTTCCAAAAGAGCCTACTTTTGAAGCTACTATCCGGCACTTTGTCGCCAATTGGGTTAGATCCATCACTGATGCGGTCAAGAAAGAACTTCTGGGTTCAAAGCCAGAACGTGGCGTTCACTACTGGACTCTGGTAGCTAACACCCTGCAAAAAACATCAGAATCGGTGATGGGCCAACTAACACAAGCCATCAAAGATGTCGAAGGAGTGATGCAAACATTCAAGCCTGAGGAGCTCGCCCAGAGAATGGATGAGAAGCTTATATATGAGGTTGTGATGTCTTACTTCAACAAGAATGATGACATTCCCCTTGAGGCCCAAAACGTTCTGACCAAGTGGTTCAGCACTTACATGAAGCAACTCTTTTGTGATGAGTATGAGCCTCTTGTCGAAAGATGGGTTCGAGAAGCAGCCCTCAAGATTCCGGTCAACCCCTTTGATGACGCTCAACTCACACTCCGCATCTCAGAACAACTCAAAAAGGATCATGGTGAATGGGTTGACGAGAGAATCCAACAGAGCGTGCCCAAGTACCTCGGTGATGTGGGTCACCTGGATGACAAGAAAGTCAGCGAGATTATGCAAAAGATTGAAACTCGCGCCCAAAACAACATCTATATTGACGTTGTCAAGGCTTTGAGCGATTATCCAGATATCAAAGCTGCTCTCAAACGGCTGTCTGACCAGGCAATTGCCGAATCCATTACTTATGCTCGATCGAATGGGCAAATGGAACTTACGAAGGATGAAGCCATCGGTAGCAGCCACATGTTGCCTATGGCTGATCGAGTGCATCTTCTTGAACAAGAGATTCGATCCTTGAAGAGTGTTGAATCTCCTCAGGCCTATTTTGAGTCACCTGGGATCAACATACAACAGTTCCGTGAAATGGAACTGAAACTTAACAGCTCTCACCAGAAGATCCAGCAACTTGAAGCCTATCACCAGCAGGACATGGCCCGCCGAAGCCAGTGGAACAGACTGCTCGCAGGTGGCTTTCAGCTTGTTATTTTGGGGCTGGCAGTCATGTTTGGTGCTAGACAAGTGGCACCGGGTGATGGCCAGTACCCCCAGCTTCCATGAGACTCATCGAAAGATTATTTTCGTACAATTAAGTTCCACGACTGATGGAACAACAACAGGGTCGGTGTGATTCGTCGTTGACAGGCGGGAACGACAACTGGGACAAGAAAATCTGACAATTCAAATGGCGATTGATGGGATATATCGTTGATGGGTTGAGATCTGAGAATGAAAATGGTGATTGATGGGTGATGGGATACATCGTTGATGGGTTTATTCTCAGATTGCTCACAAGATAGCACGTCCAGTCAGTCAATAAAAGTTTATGATTATTAAACTCTAACATGATCACCAATATTTTGGTTTTAATTAAAGCATTAGTATGATGCCCTAACTAACTAAGCTATAAAAGCCAATTAGCTATTATAGATATTATCTGCTATTATTTACCGGATACTCGGGATTGAAGCATTAGTACGACGCTCTAACCAACTGAGCTACGGAAGCCGTCCGAATGCGTTGGAAGCCGAGATACTTATTCTAGTTAAGAATTCTCAAACGGTGCGAAGGTGACCACTTTCTCGGTGACTTCGTATATCTTTATGGTAACCTGACCTCATTCACGGGCTTTTTGGGATAGATTTTGTTGCTATATTCGTGCAATTGGACCAGGTTCTCTGAGACTTACACGGAAATGGCACCCTCTGAATTCCGCAGATGGGGTCACGAATGTCTCACCTCAATGTCTAAAGCCTACAACTCGTTGACTCAGCCTCAGCTCCCATTCTTCACTGTTGGAGAGATGTTCATTTTAATTTGCCAAGCTACGGCTTCTCAACTTAGCGGTACATGGTTTTGTTCTGTCTCTCTGGGTCTCGACCTATGAGAGCCTGGATCACTTCGGCTGTTTGTCTTAAATCAGTCTGTAGTTGATCTAGATCTATTAGTTGCAGGCGGCACGTCGCCACAATCAAGTAGAGGCTTGCTCAAATGGGATTAGCAATGGTGTAAGATGCACATCTATTGGCTTGAGCTAAACACGACGCGAAACCCTTCGCTTAATATGAACATGTTCAGCTAAGTCAAACTTCATGGATTGGAACTCCAGCCAGCCACATACCAAGCCCTCTGAATCTCAAGAACACCACACTACACCGAGAAAAGACAAATAAGATGATGTATGGCGGAAATATCGATGTTCGTGGATCGAAATTGAGTGCATATATAAAGGTCGTCTAAAGTTTTATTCTGATCTCCAGCAATATCCTCCAACGTAACCTGTTTCTAATATGGGTTGGCTTTCTGAAATCTTCGATCCAAGCAAGGATCCGCCCGCACCATGGAGTCAGGCCGAACCAATAGTTCCTGATCCCAATAATGTTGGGGCACAATTCAAACCAGCAATATGCGAATTCCGGGGCAAGGTATTCCTTGCCTGGGCCACGATGCCATCTGATAATTCCCCACCATCATTCAGTTTCACCCACTGGTACTTTGCAAGCATTCCACGGAAACTGGATGATTGAACTCACGTTTCAAGAGATATTTTCCTTCTTCTACGACTGGCTTGACGATCATCCAACTGAAGGGATTATTGCGCAACTACTGACCTGACAAAGCACCAGTCCCATCCCCTTTCGCTCATCTAAGTCTGTCAACTTGGACACCTCAAACTCGTCCTCCTATTGCCCATCAAATACCAGGAGACTCTGTACAGCCACTCTTCCGAAGCCATTCTTCCGCAACTTCTCTCGTCCATGATGAAAAGGAAGCTCAACCACAACCATGATACTGATATCCTCTGCCTGTACGCCAACCTTTGCCAGCAGCTTCAACACCGCGACAAGCGTCTCTCCAGTCGCGAGAACATCGTCAACTATAACCACCGGGCTTCCTCTGCGAATGGCATTAGCATCCATCTCGAATCTCCCCTTTTCCGTCGCGTTGGGTATTCGAGATGAGATAAATGACGTGTGCCTCTGAACAGAAACCGCAGGTGGGGGAAGTTTGTTGCCTTTTGCAATGAGAACCAGGGGAACATCCATCAATATTGCCAACGGCGAGGCGAAGACGTAGCCACTGGCTTCGCAGGTGACTATAGCATCTACCTTGTCCCATCGGCCAGAGAAGTGACTCTTCATGAGCGGAGTGCACAGCGCGAGTCCTCCCTTCTCTCGGGCAATGTTCAGCACGTGGCGAAAGTCGATGCCTTGTCGTGGAAAGTTCGGTACTAAGGGCACCATACCAGCCAAGGACTGAAGTTCCTTACACATGAAAGGAATAAGACGCTGGTTGGCAAATAACATGACAGCTTCATCTCCAGTATCTTCGTTGTCAAAGTCGAAGCTTGGTAAGTAGTTGGTATCTGCATACTTGGACTCTTTACCGTCTCCTTTTTCGTGGCTGGCATTGGCTCCCCATCGGCGAAAGTTTCGCGTGGCTTCGCTTACTTTGACCCGGACGTCCAGCAGCCTGGCATCATGAACAAGGTGCGATAGCATTGCAACAGGAGCCTGCTCTCTCATACCAGTGATGAACAGCACATCCGAAGCATCTTCGTTCAACACTTGAAGAAAGTGGTTCGTTGCCACAAAATGATCTGACTTCAGTTGATTCTTGTAGAAATCATTGATAGACTTCCGGTGCTGCTCTTTGTAGGGACGATCATTGATAAGACGGTCAGGATCAGCACCTGTTGCGGCTGCGTATTTTCTCTTGGTCACCTCGCTGATGCTGACCACCCGGCTACTGTATCCATGAACTTTGAAGACGGTGGCCCAAATATCAGCGCAGTAGTCTTTCCCAGCACCGTGCTCACCGGTGACAAGAACGACGAGCTTCTGTGGTAGACCGCTCGGTGTTAAAGGGCAAGTGTAAGCAAGGATGTTCTTGGGGTCAAAAGTTTTCTTGAGCTTGACGAGTCGTCGGCGATTGGGGCCGAAAGCTTTGGTGGCCAAAATACTATCTCGAGGATCAGGTCCAAGATCTGCACCGTAGACCCCTTTACTCAATGGCAGGAGCTCGTTGACTACCCGGTATACCCAGCGAATAACAGCATCAGAAGTGGGTGTTCTATCATGTTCTCTGAGCCAGACACCGGTAACGACGCAAGCAAAATCCCAGTCTCGGCAACCAAAAGCAGTGGCCTCGGGCGCAATGTTTCTGACGGCTTTACCACCATGTAGCAGATGGAAATAGCAGAAGGGCGAAGGACGATCCTTCAAGGTAGATATCAAGACCTTGATAGCACCCTTGTTGGCAATGTCCTTCAGAAATACACATCGTTTGAAGGCAGAGGTCTTGCCGCCCCCGTGTCCTCCATGCATATTGGATATGTACATCTCCGTGTCGAATAGCTCAATAGCATCCACGGTCTTGAAAGGCAGTCTCGTAGAGCTGTCTTGTGAGACACCCTCTAAGGAACATAAGAAAGTAGTCATTCCACAAAGCATCCGTCCACCTTCGCAGTACAGGTAGAGATCTGAGGTTATATCGTGATTATACTGGCTGGATACACGGCGATTTATCTTTGTCAGTGTCTCTTCGGCATTCTGACCGTCTGGCTGACCGTAGTGACGCACTGAGAACATTTGAGATGTGTAAGACTTGAAAGTAACGCTGATGACAATGCCGAAGTTTGTTCCAGCTCCCTTCAAGGCCCACAGTAGTCCCTCATCATCTTTATGGCGAATAGCATTCGGCGGTTGATGTTGTTCGGGAACGTGACCGATGCAGAGGACTTGACCGTTGATAACATCAACCATAACGGCACCGACTATAGCGTCGCAGGCGAGACCATAGTATCTGGCCAGATGCCCAATACCGCCTTGGAGCCAAAGCCCTGCACCGACACTCGGTCGAGAGCCCAAGGGCACTGTCACGCCTGCGGACATGGTCTCTTTTATGATGTCCCCCGTCTTACATCCAGCTTCGGCGACGACCCAACAGTCTGTATCTACATTTTGGGGTGGATTGACGACGTGGACTTTGTCGAAGGCACCCATATCGACCGAAACAACATTGGGCCAAAGGCAATGATCACTGTGGCCGCCACCAAATATCGCCAAGCTAGTTTTGTTCGTCAGTGCCCATCGGACACAATGCTGAACCTGCCTGATATCCACGGGTCTGACGACAGCAGCGGGGTTGTGGTATAGCGCCTCGCGGTTCTTGACTTTGTAAGGCTTGGGTACCAATGGTACGAGAGCGGTCAGGTCTGGCAGGTTGATGGCATGTCGGGTCATTGCTATCATGATCTCAGGTGAGTTGAACATAAGATGACCTGGGCGATTGTCGTCGCGGCCCCCCAGTTCACGGCAGATTGTCCGCCACTCGACCTGGCCGGTCTCATGTGAGTTTCCGTCCCTCAAAGAGAACCCGGCGATGAAGGGAGCGAAATTGTCGATGGCTTTATCATCGTCTTTGATGGCTATAGCGCTGTTGGAGAAGGTGGCGGAACAGTGACAGACCAGGTTGTCGAGAATGAGAGAGCCGTTGCGGTGAAAGATAATGACCATACCGTCAAATGGGTCTTCTGGCAGCATCTTGATAGTATGTCTAATGATCTCTTCCTTTTGTCTCATTCCATATAAACTATGACAGAAAAGAATGACATCGTACTTCTCGTCCTTGCAGCTCTGTAGCGTGAAAGGTGCCGGACGAACGAGCGATGGTCTCGCAGACGGAAATGGTCTCTCGTCCTCCGTGGGTGATAACCATCTTCCAAGACTTTTGGCGTATAGAAAAGAGGGCTCTAATGCGACGTATTTCGTGATCCTCTTCCTCAGGATAGCCGGTAGGTGACCTAGAACACTTTTCGGGCCTGGACCAATCTCCAAGACTGAGATCTCATCTCGTGATGAGAGGGAGGCTATCAGTTTGGACAGTTGAGGAATGATAAACTCTCGGTACATCTGCTCGCCAACGCCCTGGGCAAAGAGGCTGAAACCATCGTCGTATTCTCTGTCGGTCAATGGGTTTTGGGGTGCTTTATCGCCGACTTCTCTGAGGGCTTTCTTGAGAGCGTTGAGAGTCGCCATCTTAAGAAAGTTGTGATATTCTTGATGGAAGAGGGTTCAGTTTCAGACTCAACAGATTCACAGATGATGATGGGAAGAAGTTCCCTTCTTAGCATTATATATTTATTATGATATTCAAAAGGGAGGCTATCTTCATGCACAAACTGATGCCTAATCATGTTTTTTATTTGTCTTTGTGTTGAGTACGCTTTGGCAAACCGATCTCTTTGACAACATGGCAAAAACAGGGAGTTTTCTGGTTGTGAAAGCAGAAACTCACGTCTAGTTGCCAACGTCCTGTGAGGTGCCTGGCAGCAGGCATTAAGTAACAAGCAAACAGTAGAACAGGTCCACAAAATTGAGACAAAGACAAGAACAAGAGGATGGTAACCCAAAAAGACAACATGCACGAGTTTTCACCGAGTCACATAGATGCAAGCACCAGTTTGTGATGATGGAGATTTAACAAAAAAGAAAGCCTCGCAAACGCTCGCAATCGAATATAGGAACAGCCCGATGCGGGGGTCGAACCCGCAACCTTGAGATCGCGTACTCGTAAGAGTCTCACGCTCTACCGATTGAGCTAACCGGGCGTGGCTCTTATTGGATGAGAGGCTGTGCATTACTTCGATTTGTGAAGATTGCATAACCGTGCGTAGAGTTATGCAAGCTGATCAAAGGTGACCACTACATAAGGTTCCTGAATCACTGCACAAGTCTGAGGCTTTACTGCAGGACAAAGGAGCAACTCAAGCTTGTGCCGGAATCAGAGTTTGTGTGCGCTTGCTCGTTTGTGGTCTGCAATTAAGCAGCATGCAGCAAGGTGACGCTCCAGGTAAAGGGTAAAGGCGCCATCTTGTGAAGTGCTGTGCTTTGTTGATCTTGGCTTGCTCATGAGTCAAGGCACAGAGCAAGATATGAGTCTTAGAGCAGCACGATAACAAATGCGGGGAGAGGTTGGGGAAGCTAATCTTGACACGTATGCTGCACTTGTCGCGTTCGCGTCGCGTCTTACAGGCCGGGCTATTTTTAGCTTGCTCATTTGCTGAACATACAGCATACGGGTTGGGAAACTTATCAAACAGAGCTATCAGTTAGCAACCAAGCTGATCGAAGCACACCTACTTTATTTGAGTTAAACATGGTTATGTAGACACCCAAATCATTTTTACCATTAGGTATATTCCCCAACGATCCCTGTTAGCAAATGTCAAGCCAGAGTATATGCCAAACTGCATCTCTAGGTACGTCATTTCTCTAAATCATCCTTAACGTACACGATAAGCGAACCGGACAGAATACTGTGCGGCAAAAAGTAGCTTACCCTATAGGATTTTAAGACTTAAATAAAATAGTTAAAAATTTAAAAATATTATTTTTTATAATAGTATAGTTAATTGTATAAAAAAGTATTTTTTAAATATTTTTAATAATTTTATTTTATATAGAAAACCTTAAAATACAGTATATTTTATAGTGTAAATAG
>NJCR01000150.1:42568-85019 GCA_002234235.1 Fusarium hostae
TTTAAAAACCTACCTTTAAGGTGAAAAGTGGAGTGTCCGGTTCGCTTGTCTGTCCGGTTCGCTTGTCTGTCCAGTTCGCTTATCGTGTACGTTATCTAATCTTATCACGTCCTATCTTAACATGCATATTGGCATTGCTGGTTTGTTACCTCCACTGTGAGCCTTGGAGCATCAGGCTTGAGGTGTTTACATGACAAATCCATGCCTTCTTTGTTCCATTTTGTTTCCTTTAAAGACTTGCATCTACTAAAAACATATGATTGCTGTAAAACACCGCTACCAGAAAAAGAAAGAAAAAACGGCAGGAATGCGTTTGTTCTTTCAATCTATCAGGTCCTTGAGAAATTCCGTCACCAGCTCTTCTCTCCAGATACTATAGTGCTTTTCCCCCGGGTACTCCTTGTAGATCGCCTTTGGTAGTCTCTCTGCCATGTATAGTCCTATCTCAGATGAAGTATTCTCGTCTGCAGACCCATACCACAGTCTCATACCCTCGTAGTCAATGCCTTCTACGTTGAAACCCCAAGGTTCAGTGTTGAGCTTCATCTCAAGACCGTGGCCCGCCCCTCCTTGGGCATAAACTTGTCTGAAAACCCTGACAGCGGACTGGAAAGCGCTTGGTTTCTCTAAAACGTCTCGATCTTCTGGTTTAAAACTTTTGATCTGTTGTCTCCAGACAGCTTCCATTTTGGTCGGGCCGGGATCTTGTGCCGCGGCGAGAAAGATGCCTTCCATGTACTTTACAAACTCTTCGTTCTGGTCTTTCCATACCAAGATTAGTTTCTGAATAAGCTCACTCTGACCGGCCTGACCTGCTTCCCAAGGCCCGACGCCAGCGCATATGCCGACCGCCAGTAACTCCTCTCTAGGCAATGCTTGTGCGCATGCAAGGGTATAGCCAGTACCTCCACTCGTTCCAATGATGCGATAGTTGGGAAGCCCGAGATGCTGGATCAAGGCTTTCAGATCAGCTAGATAGTCCAAGACTTTACGGTGCGGATAAAATGTGGAATGGCCAATACCCGGACGATCTGGGGCAATCCAGCGGACGCCCAGCCGTTTTGCAAGAGGATCTTCGAACCCAGAGAGCGTGACTTCCGAATCTGGTGTTCCGTGAATGTAAATTACTGGAGTTCCTGTAGGATCACCAAACTCATGGTAACCGAGACGCCTACCGTCACGTACGTCGATGGCCTTGCCTACTGCTGTCGACATGGGCCTCCTGGGTACCCACTTTGCGGTTGAGGGAACTGGTTTGCTGATGGCGCGTTTGATCGCGACCAAGAACAACTGGCAACAATGCGGTCGCGGTAAAAATGTAAATGTAACCATCGCGTCGGTGTTGAGAAACCTACGATCAGGCCAACTTGAGCGAGCTCATTCTTTTTACGGACAGGATCGACACACGTGAGGCGTGCATTGCATATTCAAGTTTGTTTGACTTGATGAGTGAGCAGTTACGGGCAATGCTAACCAGGCCAGACTGTCGCCCAGTTCACGAGATCTCAATATGGTATTTTGGAAACATCGCCGTTTGAGCTCTGCTGATCGCTTGACCACCAAACGGGATTCCGTGTTTGTGGATCTTGATGAGGTTGCAAGTGCTGATTGCCACCAAGATCATAGCCTCCGAGGCTGAGCAAGTATGTTTCAGAAATTACATAATGATCTCCATTTAAGACTCAGGTTATTCACATTGACGGTCCGCTCTCGCAGTCTCAGTGTCTCAGTAGTGAAAGGATGCGCTAAAATCTTTTGCTTGGCGGCGGTAGTGATCCTTGTGATCCGGCAATTAGATGATGAAACAATTGCCTACCAACTTACGGAGTAGTCTCTCGGGCTCCTCATCTCTTGATTCGACAATTGTCATCCATGAGGAGCATACTCAAGGTATGTATTTAGCTATGGGTACCTTTTTCCGTAATGCGATGAATAGCCCGCTCATGTCTGAACCCTCGCCCCAAACTGGCAGACTGATCCTGCTTTGAGCCCTGCCAGGGGACGAGATCAGCGGTTTATGCCCCGAATCTCAGTTTCGTGGCTCGTGCCTTGCAACTTTGTCGAATCGTGATGCCCCAAGGATCTCGCTTGGGCCAAGATTCTCCCCTTCCTGGAGATATGAGGCATCCTCTAAAGTTCATGCATCGTGGGTCTTCAGTACTAATGACGACATGAGACATTGCATCTGGGAAATGCCAGCATCAATGCGGTGTGATAGATGTGGAGATTGTGTTTGTGGATGGGATGGTGAGGAGGATTCAACAGACATATAAGCTTGCTGTTCGTTACAAAATGATCTCTAGCAAGTTCCAAAATTAGCCTTCACGTCTCCTCATTCATCAAAATGCATTTTCCAGTCGCATCTTCTCTTACTATCCTCGCTGCCATCTCCAAGGTATCAGCATGGGGCCGTATGTCCTCTCCATCTGCTTATACTCTGCTCTCGCTAATATTTCAGTAACCTTCTATAACAATGTCGATAATTGCGACGTGAACGACGACACCGAGTATCAGATCCTTGAAGGCAACCAAGGTGACTGCTATACCTTTGGTTCAAGCATGCCCGGTGTAAGCTGCGGCCATTACATCCGCGGCGGTGTCGAGAACAAGGGCTGCTCCGGAATGTTCAAGGCTACATCGGTCTGGACAAAAGATAACTCCAATTGCAAGTTCTATGCATACACCGACTGCAGAGACTACGGCACCCAGAGGGAGAACGGAGAGTGCCTTAACACAAGCGAGTTACTTGTCTTCAACACCGATGTTGATTCTTGGGAGTATATTGCGTCTTTCAGATGCGTAAGTTAATAATGAAAGACTACGAACAAGAATTTCGTTAACATAGTGGTAATAGAAAAACACCGAGTAGAAGGCTGACATGCGGGATATGGCTAGGATTCTGAGGTTAACCGACTAGTGAGATCAGACTGGCAGGTTGTGTCATGGCGCTGACCAAGTTTACTGAAAAAGTTTGAGAAGCTGCAATCAAACGGATGCTGTGGTTCATAAAAAGACAATGTACTGAGTAAAGTGATAAAATATTCAATGATTTCGAAATGCTAAAGAACGTATGGCGAACCGTCGTATTGATCTTACCGCTCAATTTGAGTACCTGATAAACCCTAAAAAGAACAACCAAGAGCCGGTTCAAGCCATTTAATGAGCGGCAATATCCTTCTTCAAGACCTCGACATCGAAGTGCGAAAGTACAGTAGACAGTAAGTTGCTATTGTCAGACGTTCCCATCTTTTCTAAATGCTTGTCACGGCTGACAACACCCATAACAGCGTGCCAGTTGGAGATGTTAACATCCATGTAGGGAGGAAGACCGACGAAGGGGTTTCCAGGCTCAGCCTTCTCCAGGATATCTCTGGCATGCTTCAGCTCAGGGACCAGAGTGATATTGGTACCCATCCAGGAGTGAAGTCCATGAACAACACTCTCAAGGGCACCAACAACCCAGGCGTGATGAGGGCTGGAAGCTTCACCAGCAATGATGACATCGCCGGATGGTTGAATCACTCTGTTCCACATAGAGCTGAACTGTTGAGGTCTGAAGAAAGCAAAGGCTCCGGCGGTGTTGGCGTCCTCAGTCCAACTGTAGGCGTGGTGGTCAACATAGCTCTTGCTGATGAGATTGTATAGATCTGCTTCACTGATCTGGCTGTTTCTATGTAAGATAGCCAGATCACGGAGTAGAAGTTCTTTGAGGACTTGTTCATCAGCGACCTTCTGCTTGTGGTCTTTGTTAGTCGACATGAGACATCCAAGGCGATCAGAGTCCTGCTGCCAAGTGTAAGAGCACAGAAGAACAGCTGTCTTGGACTTCTCGTCGTAGATGTTGTAAGAAGGATAGACGCAAGTTCGAAGGGCCAGATCGGAGTGACCTAGACCTGCCTCACGAATGTTGAAGTCCTTGAGATCGTGGATCCACCATGCATGGTCAAACTTGATGGCGACTTTGCATGATTGGCCATAGCCCAAAGAGCGAATGGCTTGCTTGACGGGATATCTCAGACCAGCGTGTCTAGTATCCATACGGCCAAGACAGCCAAGTGTAGTAGTGGCCATGACTGCATCGTATGAGAGAACTTCAGTCTTTTGCTCAGCTCTAACATCGAGCTCCACCTTCATCTTGTCAAGGGCGCGGATAGCAGCGACGGGGGAGTGGTACTTGGGCTTGTGGGCGACCCTCTCTTCCATCTTCTTGGCGAGCTGTTGAGCGCCGCCAAGCACACAAAACCACTTAGTTTCGGGGCTAAACTCGAAGTCAAGGGACTCCAAAACAGTCTCACTGTGAGCTTGGTCGTACCAGTCCGTTCCTCTACCAAGCTATTAGTTTAAATCCGGAATTATAGGTGGTGACTTACCCGTTGAAGGTCTCGAGCCACTCGATGGTCTCATAGTTGTATGGTGGCGGTGGAATATTCTTGGGGAGTTTCACATTCGGGTTTGCACTAGATGGATCAGCTTTTGAGGGAAACAAGCAGCATCAGAAAGTACTCACGTCCCCAAGAATTGTCGGGTGCTGTATGTATCGTACTCCATCATCATCTTCCAGCCCTTGTCACCAGGAGGGGTCTGTTCAGCATCTTCCTTCAGAGCTTGACGGAGTGGCTCAATGTTAGCCTTTACCACCTCATCTGGACCGACTTTCAGAAGCCTGAGAAATAGTCAGAGTTGATTGCGATACCTGAGTATTCAAGAGGGAACTTACTCAGGGCTGATGCTTTTATCAGTGTCAACTTGGAATGGATCAACAGTGCCAGCAGATGTCTGAACACTTTGATATGTAGCGCCCCAAATGGTTATGTCATTGTAGCACCATGGGTTGGTGTTGGAAGGGCTGGGCGCCATGTAGTATGGAATGAGAGAACCATCAGGTGCTTTGGGGTTTGTCTTTAGGTCTGTCTTATCCATGCCAAGCCTACCAAAGAGCTCGAATGTGCTGACGAACATAAGCCATCCAGTGACATCCAACAGTAGTAACTCACTTACCGCTTCATGACTGGGTTGTCGGGAAATCGCATCGCACCAACATCATAGTAGTCATGAGTATCCCGCTGGCCACCAAAGTTGTAAGTGAACAGGCGACCTCCAACTCGATCTGGCCCAGCCGCCTCATGGATATCATACTCAAAAGCGAGAGGGATAGACCCCTTCTTCATTTCACAGTTGAGATAGTCCAAGACCATTCCCGTGAATAAGCCAGCTGCTCCAGCACCAATGACACCGATCTTGATGACACGAGGCTCCTGAGCTCCATGATCATGAGGAGCAGAGGACTTTTGGGGGGCAGGGGCACGAGGAAGCTCAGAAGACTTGGGGATAAAAGGAAGAGAACCTAGCTCGGATGAATCATTGCTGTGTTGGAGAATGGCGTTCCAATCCTGCCGAATCGCTCTGTTGATGTGCTGGCGAGCCCATTGGTTTCTGATGGACAAGTCTGAGTTCAGATCAAGGACCGACATGATGATAATTGTAGACTATAAGATATGATTTGACGGAAAGGCTTGGACAAAATCTTCACTGAGAACTTGAACGATTACTATGGAGATCAGAGGAACATGGAATATATAGCATGAATAGAAGGAGGGAATTGTGATTCAACTTCCATTTCTCTCTGAATATATCATCAGCCTCCATTCCTGGAACTTCAGCTGTCCACGCAATGATGTCTACGAATGGGAGATTTCAATGACACAGAGTCACCTACGGGGCGCAACCATCACATGCTGCGCCGTATTCAGCTTGACGCAGACAAGCAATACTGCAACGCTGACAACAGCACCCAGTCGACCCTTACTACATGATCCTCCAATAACTGTTGAGTGGTCGGAAGATTTAGTATGAATAAAACCCACACTTCAAGCCATGTCTCCACAGTCCAATGCAATATATCCCATAGAGTTCAATTCTAACTGCTCTCTTTTAGCTGGAGTCCCGTCCGGGGTCAGGAATGTGACAGCCGGCCCGTGTTGGAGCGATGGGAGAAATGGAAAAGGCGGGGGTGGCACAAGCCATAAGCCATGCAAGACACTAATGAGACGGGTAAACGACGATCACTGATGGGAATGTGACTCGGAATTGGAATTCTCAGTCGTGGATCACTTCGGTGGCGCCTGGGCAGGACGTTTCCCCCTCTTGTTTGAGCTAAGGTAATGGGTGGTCTGGCCTCATTTTGTCTCATGCAGATTTGAAAGGATAATTTAGGAGACATAAACCGACATGCTGCCATGTATTCTCGGTGATGTAGTAAGTGTGTATCAAAGAGGGCTGCGAGATTGCTCTGCTTTTGCCACGTGCATAATGAACGCAAACATATGGAGTTACTCATGCTATCAGGCCAAGAGGAAGGAAGGAAGTCAAGACAAATAAACTTTTATTAGAGCTCGAGATACAACTCGCTACCTATTGAGCAAAACATCCGTAGTACGCATATGTCGTAAACGACGGAGTCTCCAGTCATAAACCCAGCTACATAGGTCAGAACACTATCTAATGAGATACAAGAACCTGGGAGAGCTTGTGACGGATAGTTGGTGCCAAGGTTCCAACTGTCACGTGGGGCCACGAAAGGCCATTGAAGTCAAGAAAAACATTCTGCGAATACTGAATCTGGATGTACTCAATGTTGACTGTCTTGGCAGCCGGAACGTCAATGTCGACCAAGAACTTGGGGACGGCATCACGAGGACCGTGAGAAGCAGGAGAAACAGTCTTCTTGTCTGCGCTCTGGCAAGCAGGAAGCTTGACCTGGGTTCGAACTCTGGAGAGCCAGTACTGAGCTGTGACCCTGACGGCGTTCGCGTTGCCGCTTCGGGCTTGGACTGAGGCAGCGCTGGCACCAGCGTCAGCACCAATGAGGAAACCAATGTTGCTGGTTCCGCCGCCGAGGTTGGGGTTCTGAGCCTCTGAGGATACCTCAAAGGTTGTGTTCTCAATGATGTTCTTTCCGACGTTGGCGTTGCGGAGAACAGTGTTGGGGTCGGTCAAAATAGCCTGTGTGATAGTACCAGCCTTGTTGAAGCTCGTGAGATCCTGAGGGAGACGGTGAGTGTTGTTGTTGGTGAGAGTCTGGCTTCTGAATGGAATCTTCTGAGTGCCACCGACAACAGTAGGGGTGATGTCAACTGGTGAGAAGACAGGTGCGCCCTTGGCAGTGATGGTTGCCGTGAAGGACTGAGCGTTGATGGAAGTTCCGTGAGGAATAGAAGCCATACGAGACAGAGAAGCTGCAAGAACAGGCATCTGCTCACTGGCGGGAACGTGCATCCACAGACCAGGCTCAAAGTGAATGACGGGCTGCTTCTTGGGTGGCTTCACCATCTCGGTAATATCAGCAATTGTCTGGGTGTATGGGACACCGTTGAGCATGATATCAGCCTGAGTGTCCAGGCCACGGTTAGGGACATCATCAAGACGTCCTTTAGCAAAGGCCAGTGACTCGGATGTCAAGTTAAGCTGAAGGATGTTGTCATTGGGATCCTCAGATGGAGGAAGAATAGGGAGAGGTGTAGGAGTAGTTGTTCTTTTTCTCGCTTAGTTCCCAATACCACAAATCTTCTTGGATGGCTTACTCACCCATTGGGTCGGAAAATAGTGTTGAAACCGAATCCACTGTAGGTTCCGAAGAAATGTGCCAGAACATCAAGCTGGGACATGGCAATGTCACCGCCTGCGGGGTCAACGCTGGGGAAGCCATTGATGGGGACCAGGTTATCTTGGTCCTCTGGCTGAATGGGGTCAAGAACGGTAGGACCGAACTTGAAGTCGTCACCCAAATCCATGGGGACAACGGGAGCAGTAGGGAGCATCATTGTGTTGGTATTGTGGTGTAAGAGATTTGAGTCGACAGAGTTTGCAGACTTTGGAAGCGTATTCTCGATGGTCTTGTATATATATCTGCTATACGTATTATAAGCTTGGGTCATCATCAGCCCTAAGTGAGTGGCTTCCCTCCATTCACGAGCGGCTGAGGTTGACAGGGTCTGGAGCTTACTCTTTGCCGACCAGTAATAAAACAGCCATTATAATCCAAAAGAACTTCAGTATGATTGGTTCCCAATCGTTTTTCTCGTAAATGGCAAACGCGACATCTCCATCACATGGGATAATCTCAAAGCCATCCATCCGTCTCCTGGCGGACGCCGCATTCCTCGTCCTTCATTCCCAAGTACCGGGCCGTACCTAGCCTTCAAAAACCATCAGTAAACCAACCAATGGAACCTAAAGCATTTTAGCTGCAAACCCAATCTCACTACCTTGAATGGAATGCGCGTGGTCTAGACCGGGACATGGGGCAGCCCTAAACCTCAACAAATGCGCACTTTGAGAAAAACTGAACTCAGTGGCTGAAGCTATTGACCGACTATTACTGAAATACGGTGGTTTTAGGCCGTTTGTTCTCCCTTGCGTAAGCCACTTGGAGCGGCACAGTTCTGCCGTGCGTAAGCACCGTTTAGTGTGAATAGCTTGTTACTACTTGGTGAACCGTCGTATTTAGAAGCCGCTTATTACAGAGAAGTTGAACGTTATTCTTCGAAAGAGCAATCTCTTGAACTTTAATCGCATCTTGAAGGGATAGTCTCAGAATTTGCCATTTACCGTTAATGTCTCACCTTTCTTTTGGCCACCCAATCACCATATCAAAGCCATGTTCTTGTTTCCCCTCCTCTCATTCAACCTCATGCAGTGCATGCTGACTACCGTGCTGCAAACGGTACTGTACGTGCGTAATACTCTCGCGATCTCCGTCCCGCTGTCACAACCTTGGCACCAATAGTGCGACTGAGCTTATGTCTCATGCAAGCCATCACCTCCGCAAACAGTCTCGAAGTGTCTCTTTCTCCCGCACTTGTGCAGAGCTATCCGTAAAATGTCGGAAGTCGGGCCCCGTGGTAGGTTGAAACATGCCTAAAAAGTGGCTGGCTGAATACGGTTCTGCTCTGAAAGGCTATGGCTGATTGGTTGAGAAAGGTGTTTGTACTACCAACCAGTCTTACACGCATTTACAGTACAGTAAGTCTTACGTGTACCTACTTCGTATACGTGAAATTACAGTCAGATTTCACATAATCCTCGAACGTCAAGAGTCGATGTATCACAGTGTCACTCTATTAAGAGACGGAAACCAGGTTGAGGATTTACTTGTGACATCAGTTCAATAGCTCCATTGGTGGCCTATTCAGAAATGATCCCTGGTACCAGCCTCAGCCGCATCCCCAACCATTGCAGCCACTACGCATGTCTCAGCTTGTTAGGAATGATAGACCGCTAATCTCTAGTGCGAACCGTCCGTACATGTGCTCAATAGTTTGAAAGCCAGTGTGATCAGCCGCTGTTTCGTTCAGCGGCCAGCATCGCCCCTCTTGGGATCTTGGCAAGCAAGAAGAATATAAGGGACGTCTAAAGCCACAATTGTTCTGCCAATCATCACAAACTCAACGTTCATCACATTCACCATGTTCAAGATCAAAGATTTCCAAGGGATGCAATACTCCCGAGACACTTCTTCTTCATTTGGCAAAAAGGATTATCAGTTCTTCAATCAGCAATATGCTACGACCTCATACCAGACAGAGCATGACATGAACCCAGCTCTCATTGTGCAGCCCAAGGAAGATGAAGATGTCATCAAGGCTGTTCAATGGGCGAGGGACAACAAGGTCAGCGTCGCTGTCAGGTCGGGTGGCCATCAGTACTCTGGTGCCTCTTCCACTGGTGGCAAGAATATCCAGATTGATCTCACCAACACTTACAAGGACATGATGGTCCTAGAAGAAGATGGAGTCCCCGATGACAGAGCTCTGGTGTTGGCTGGTGTGAGTAACAGACTGCAAGACTTCAACGACTACCTTCGCTCGGTCAACCTTTTCGTGCCGCATGGCCAATGCGCCTAGTGAGTTTATTATAAAAGCTACTGCAAACTAACGATGCTAATTTCCCTCAGTGTTTGCACCGGTGGTCACGGTCAAACTGGTGGCTATGGTCAACTCGGTCGCAGTTTTGGTCTTTTTGGCGATCACATTATCAAGATCCGCCTCATTGACCATAACGGCTCCATACAGAACGTCACCAAGCAGAGTGACTCTGAGCTTTTCTACGCCATCCTCGGTGGCAGCCCGGGTAACTTCGGTATCATCACTCACTACACCGTTGAGGTCTATCGTGCCTCCAGCTACATGGGAACTGTCGCTGGTCCTAACGGCTTCAAGGTATGGGCATCTTCCAGCCACAAGTAATAAACACACTAACAGTCTCAGGGACCTCACGGTTTGAAGGGTCTGTGGATCTATGAGCCCAAGGTCCTCAGCCGTCTGCTAGGCTTCATCGCCAAGATGTCTGACGAGGGCACTGCCCCGCGAGGCTATGACCTCTGCTGCAGCGTTCTCAGCACAGACTTCCCCGTCACCATGCTGTTCCCATCACTTCGAGACGACACCATTTGGAAGAAGATTCAGCAGAAGATTAAGACAGCTTTAGCGAAGGATGTTCTTGATTTGCTCAACGGTAGCTTCCCTGCCATCATTGTCCTTTATGCCCAGTGGTGTCCTACCAGTAAGACCGACAAGTACGACTCTACGGTGGATAACTGGTTCAAGCAGTTCAGAGATCTCCAAAATGACTGGAGCAACCATACTCTTTTGATCAATGAATTTGATGAGGGTATGGACACCATGACTGGAAAGTGGATCTTCCCCAAGCGACGAGAGTTTGAGCTCCCCTATGTCAAGCGTACCTACGCCACTAAGTCGCAGACTCTCCAGAAGGACGGTTGGGTTGATGCTGTAGTCAAGCGTCTGGACTTGATCTACAACCCTCATCAGAAGCTCGACAACGACAAGAGCGACAAGGAAGGTGAAGTATACGATCACTGTAAGCTCTCAGTGCAGATCCAATGCTTCGGTGGTAAGAACTCGCGCTTCTTGCTCAACAAGGACAACGGAACGTCCTACAGCTGGCGAGACTCAACTGTTGTCCAAACACTGGACTGCTTCCACGACCCCGGTGCCAAGTACAGAGAGTATGCTCTTAACTGGCAGAAGACTAATGATACTATCATGATTGGAGCCAAGAGTCCCTTCAGTAAGCAGGATCGTCGTGTGCTTTGGGGTTCATGGGGAGACTGGGATATGAGCAAGCCTGAGATTTGGCAAGCATACTACGAGGATGCGGACAAGTATAAGAGGCTTGGTAAGGCGAGGGCTAAGGCGGACCCGAATGGAACTTTCACGGCCAACCCATTTGCTGTCGCTGCTGTGCGCGATGGTACGAAACAGTAACTGTTACGTGGCATAGGAAAGAAGTATGGGTGTTAATATAAGTTTTCATATATTTAATACTGTGTTACTATTTCTCTGCATCCTGTAAGATACCTTGACACTACACCTTGCTGGGCTTCACCTGCGTATACTCACATACTGCCCTCGACTTCTTATACTTGTTCAGTGCCAACTGTGCGGCTGGATCATTGATGCGCTGAAGCTCATAGATTAACTGAAAGACTGCTTAACGCTGAAACCTGATTCCTGGCAACCAAGATCTGGTCAAAAAGGGAGTAGAATGCCCTTTTGTGTGAATATGTGTCCTTTACCCTTGTGAATAAGATCCCAGTCTAGGGCAGGCAAGAAAACTTAAGATATCTATTCTAAATAATAAAGAGGCTTAGGTACGTTTAGTATAGATCTAATGGACCTTAAATTAGTTATTTTTGGCACTTTGACATAAGGTCAGAAGTTTTCTTGCTCCCTAAGGCCAGTCTTGTGCCCTGAAGTCTTGGGCAGACTCGATGACTGTTATATCAAGCTCTAGCTGTCATTTACAGAAGAATACCAGCACCACGACTGTATGTAGTTCAGGCTGTTGCGGTTGCTGGAAATTGGTAAGTGAATCAGTGAGTAGTCTAAAGTATATAAAGCCAAGCTTCTTACAAATAGCATTCTGCCTCAAAACCCGCTTCATACAATTACTTGGAAAAAAAAAACTTTTTCTATTTAAAATCTCCTATAGATTCCTTAGACATGTCTCAAAACTCGCAGATACTTGAATCTTCCCACGTCGCTAAAGATAAATCAACTCCTCCCACCATGCCCACTAAATGTAAACCACTCGCCTCAGCCTGTAGTAATGTGGTACATTCCCATAAGCACACCTCTTGTGTTCTCCGCACAACCTTCAGGCGGGAGTAGGATTTTTGGTTACTATGGGGCGGCTAAGGGGAAAGACCTTGAGCCTTTTATGGTTGGTTAAGAGGAGATTAACTAGTAGATAGGTAGAAAATATACTAGGAATGTTATAACAGAACAAGAAGAAGCCCATTAAGTTATGGACATTCTAAGAAAAAAAATATAATTAGCATTTATCTGTTAAATGTTTTATTAGTTGAATAGAGCAAGACTATTAAGTTACATAGTTAATTCTTCATTTTGGATCCTGCTAAATGGATCAAGCTGAAGCCAAAGATGTTCTTCCAAGTTATCCTTCAGCCATCTTGCATGCTCGGGATACTGCTCTACAAACTTGATATGATCATCTGAGAGAGGGATTCCAAGGGGTAGAAAGGACTGTACAACACGTCGATACACAGTTGGACTGTAGGTTCCATCAGGATTCTTGGGAATGCGGTGGAATGTCCTTCCCTGCCAAGTAAAATGCCATTTCTTAAGCTCTTGTTGTATTGTGGCTGGGAGATCTGTAGTGATTTGCACGCGGCTCGGCGTATTCATTAGCTTGATTCAATAACAATGCCGCATGGATATGACTTACAGAGTTTCTCTATTCCATTTGTACCAGAGAACTGGGGCGAGCTCCAGCTCCTCTTGAATGGCATGATCAAAACCAAAATGATCTATCAAGAAGAAGCATTTACGGTCTCGTAGGCCAAACAACGGGTTGAATGGATACCACCGTTCTTGCAACGGATCGAAGTCGCGTTTCCAGAGACGTTGGCAAATGATGTTTTTTGTGAATGTCATCTTTTCCCCATAGTCTTTGCCAGGCACGTGATGCGTGATTGTTTGAAGTAAGATACGCAGTCGCTCTGGAGGAATCGTTTCGGAAGCTTTGGGGCGGTTCATAATGGCGAAACTTGAGAAAAGAAAGCCTGATTGTATTCTGGGACATCTGGCCTCTTATACCTGAGGCCTGCGGGGTAAAAGCCGTTCCAAGCCCTAAGTACTGGGAGGGAGAAGTTAATCTTGACTCGGGTTAGGTAAATATTTTTGTTTAAGTCTATTTCTGAGATACTTAGTCTGACGACGTTGATTATTGCTTAAATTCACTTTGTTCAAGTCAAGCCATCTCGCAGGAACTTGATGTGGCCTTGACTACGTTTTTTATGCCACATATAACTTCATCATAGGCCACCTGCAAATAAGGTTTCTAATTGAATCATCATTGGAGGTTTGCTACGTGCTTGAGGCCGGTGGCTGAGAGCTTATAATCATCACACAGAACTTAGCGGCATATGTTTAAATTTGATTCATTTGCAAACTAATGCAGGCTACCTCATGCACCACGAAAGAAAAGTCTAGTAGTATCCAAAACAACTGCAAGTTCGTTGCTGATCTTGGAAAAAGGTCTGCAGAACTTGTAGGGTTCCGTGGCATTGACGACAAGGGCAGTATCGTTGCCCGTATGTCCTCTGTTGGAATGCCAAGCATTCCGCGTTGTGGCCACCTGGAGGGCAATGACCGTAGATAGAAGGACATGACACCATTTGTTGCCATGTATGCTGGTAAATGCAAGTTCCCGTACCACGGCAAATCGGGCAATCTGGTCGAGGCCTCAGTTGTGCCTCGGGACTGCCTCCGTGAGAACTAGGGGTTTGTCTGCTCCACTTAAGGGTTATGTATTAGATAAGAAATAGCCTGTAAGTGACAATAGTAAAGGTTCGTTACTTGTGGTTATAGTGTTCTGTGTTGAAAAGAAAAAGAATAGAAACTTATTAGAAATATATTCGAATTTATATACAGTGAGCAAGTCCTTGAATCAGTGATATACTGTTTGGAGTTGGTCATGGTCTAGGGCCCCTTTGGCCTTGGATCGCGAGGACATGTCAAGGCACTGAACAAATCGAATCATTGCTGGCAAATGTGGACAGCATGCTATACTCATACAAGATACGTTGGTCGAATGGACTGATTTTACGGCAGACAAGTTCACCGTCATATCTTCAAATTTGAACTGAATGAGTTATCATCGAACTCAGCCGCAAATATAAACACGGATCTATCACGGCCTGATTTTGGAGAGACCTCAAGGATCTCAACATAGTTTAGATTTCTTCCCTTAATATTTTATCCTGCCTTTTAGTTGCTATAACTGTTGACCATCATGTAGACCTGATGCACTATAGCAGCGCTACGAGACTCTAATGCACTTGTCGAGCCAATTATATTATGTTCGGATTAAACTATGATTTTACAGGCTTAAAAAACTCAAGTTCCTTCATAAATATAGTTTAAAACCTGTTGGACTAAAGATGTGAGTCACCGGCAATGCCGGAAACCCGTCAAGTGGGCCTTGACTGCACTATAAGAAAGCCCAGGCCTGACCTAAAATCTAGGTCTAGGTATAATATGGACTTCCACTTCATTCAGATTCCCTACCGCCATAATGTTAGCTCCCATCGCATCCGCTCACCTTCGCGTGGCTCGCCCAACAAACAATATCGACGCCCTTCTGCCCTTCTACGTCGACGGTCTAGGATTCAAAAAGATCGGCGAATTTCGTGACCATGACGGCTTCGATGGTCTAATGCTCGGCCATGAGGGTGCAGGCTATCATCTTGAGTTCACAGCGAAGCGTGGACATGACGCGGGTAGATCACCAACGCAGGACAATCTCATGATTTTCTACTTGCCTGAGAAAGAGAAATTTGATGATGCAGTTGGGCGGATGGAGAAAGCCGGCATTGTTTCTGTCGCGAGTTTTAATCCGTATTGGGATCAGTGCGGAAAGACGTTTGAGGATGCTGATGGTTATCGAGTGGTGTTGGCGAATATGAAGTGGAATTTGTGAAGCGACATGTGAGCTGCCTATGAACTGATATACTGTAGGCTAGATCATACCCAACAATAGTGACTCAGCCTCAGCTTCACATCACTTGTATTTCCCTTGTAGACCAGCTACGATAATTCTAATATATACAAAAAAGAACTTTACTTGTCGCCCGACAGGAGAAACGCGAATGAATAGTCGTCTCTCTAAAGGAGCTCTACCACGCTAACCACCCTTCGGAGTGTTTCCACCGCTTCGAACTTAACTTTCTAGTTCACGATTGAGCGGTGCCTGTTACTCTTCGGCCGCCTTGCACGACATCCTTTTCCTGGCTTTTCCGTAATTTGCGGAATTGCTGCGGCAGTTGTCGTAGAGGAATGATGGGCCTTTGTGGCAGATGGCTTCACTGTAGCGGTCTCGGCGCCTTCATCAGCTGTTGCGGTCTTTGATCCAGCGGCAGTACGGACTGTCGCTAGAGTTGTTGACGTTGGCTGACTCTCTGACGTGGCTGTACTTGGTTCTGGGCCAGCAGCGGAGGACTTCGCAGCCTGGATATCAGATTCATCCAGATGATGAAGGAGAGATCCCCAACCAAGTCCATCATAGTGGCCTGAACCTTCACCCAAAGATCCAGCCCCGCCCTCATATCCACCGAAAAACTCCAAGGAGTTGTTCAGGTATGCTGTTGTCCAAGGCGCATCAATGCCTTTGATGTTAACATAATGATTATAAAGTAGCTCCCAAGCCGGTCGAACCGCACCACGGGAGGCTTCGCTGATAACATCGAAGGAGACGATGCCGTTTGTGTAAGGCTCGAATGGAACATCGTTTCCGAGATTGTATCGAGCGAAGTACTCGGCTCTGTATGCAGATGTTAGTTGAGCAGACCTTGTCACAGCTAGTTAAAATAGGAATGTAGTCCACGAACCCGAGAAGAATGCGGCTGTCATTGTAAGCAAAGAGATCTTCCCCTTGATTCCATGCCTGCTGTCCAATGGCACCCAGCACCTGGAAGTTCATCGCCGAATGGCCTTGGTCCCGACCAGATTCTTGCCCTTGGCCGAGTGCTCTTCTGGTACCTGGCTCTTCAACAATGTTCGAGATACCGTTGTTGATAGCCCCATTGCCCTCACCATGCTTGAAGTAGTCAACAGCAAAGTCCCAGGCGGTTTGATCGTCCGTGAGGACTGCGATAGCCATAGTAGAAGCAATGTTGCACTGTTCCCAATTGGCAAAGAAGTGCTTGACATTGTGTTCTGATCCCAGAACATGATTGAGGAAATCAAGATTCATCGGCAGAAATATTTTGCTGAACATGCTAATAACTTTGGGTAGCCCGTTCTTTGCAAATGGCTGGAAGTCGCGGAGCAGCTCAGCGGCATTAGCAAGCTGATAACCTTGCAACCCTGCGGTAAGATAGGCGTCGTCACCCCCGCTGAGGACCTCTAGAGTGTCTGCCCAAGCAATGAGAATTTCTGATGCACTTTCTGCATACTCGTCCTCTCCACTGATTTTCCAGCGCAGAGCTAGGTTGAACGCAGCAGCTGCATCATGCCATAGGGCCTCCCCATTTTGGCTTCGGTTCACTTCTTTGACTGCATTGTTCTTGTAGTCGGCACTGGCAAATGGAATGCTTGTCAGCTTATTCCATGACGCAGTCCAGGGCTCTTTCTTCTCAGCGAGCTTGGTCTTGATGCGAGTAATATCTGTGTCGGTGACCAGCAGACCAGGATGAGTGAAAGCGTAGGAAAGAGGAAAAAGAAGAGAAAATAAGATGGTATAAATGAGTGTCATAATGAAAAGAAATTGTTAACGAGCGTGGCTCCTAGCAAACGACAGAATGAAGAGATCAAGGTACAAAAGACAATAACAAAAAGCAAGCTCCTAGGGGTAATTGACTGCTTTTGTATCGGTATAGTCCTGTTAATCCACATAAGCGCCTGCTCAGGAGTCTAAGGCTAAAAGTCTAATGTGAAAGTTTGGAGCCGCTCCAATCAATCCCGGCCTTGATAAGAGGTGGTCATTTAACTACACGGCCTGAAACCACGCTACAGCTCAAGTAACATCCGTTATTTCTCGTGGCGGGGAAAACGCTTATTCTGAAACGACTAACATACCCGTATACGAGGGATCTTCATCAACTTCCCACAAATGAAAGAAAATATAGGTAGAGAGGTGATTGCAGTGTTAACAAAAGCGATCGACTTGTGCGGCACAATTTCTCATTCCACGTCGACATTCAGAAGACGATTCTTTGGCTGAGCGAGCAGGTGCGGGAATCCAAGGTTGAGCCCTGGTGTAAACCCCTGCTGCTTATTTACCCCAGTGAGTTGGCGATCAAACGAGTACCGTGGTAATGGTAAGGTCCTGTTATATCCCTTCCAGATCCCCAGTACTTAGACAAATACATACATCACGGAAAGTGGGATGTCCGATGGATGGATAATTTATCTTAGACTGGCGAGGACGCGGGTGCTGTGGACCAGATTGCCCATTCGTGAGAGAGTATTGGGGCCCATCTCGGATGTTGCGGAGGGTGTGTACCATCCAATTAGTCAACATGTTTAATCCGTGGCAATTATTATGATATGTATAATTATGTACATGATATACAATAAATAGGGTCGGAGTTTTGTGATCAGTGAATGATAATTGTTCGCAGCAGCATATCATCTTTCGTTACCCTCTGTCCCAACCAGCTACCATCCATGAATCCGTGGAGATATGCCCCTCCTATCAACTGGCAATGGTGATCACCTTGTTGATCAAACTCTCCCTTCTGCCTGAATATTAAAGGCACCCGTGATCGTGGCACCACCCAGACTGTATCTCCCTCCTGCAAATTCTGTGACCCTAGTCCGACGTATCCTTTCTCTGTTATAAACGGTCGAAGGTACTCCCCATATGCAAATTGCGAGCCAAATTCCATAGATGATACATCAAGCTCCCATCTTTTGGTGGTGGTAAGCCATTCTTCATCGCGGAGGCAAAATTGATTGAATGTTTCCATGAGCTTCTCCCATTGATTTTCGTCTTTCGTAGACGTCACCACAGACTGGATTCTCTCTTGTATCCATTTTGTGAAACTAGGTCCCATTGATGATCCTTTTGGCTGAGGAAGTCTGACCTCTCCAGAAGTGTTCCGCGTCAACGTTCGCCAGAAAGCCTCCATTCGGCCTTCACCAGTGACTTCATACTTTTCAGGCAGCATCAGTAACATCTCCAAGAGTCTAGGAAACGGCTTGCAATTCAAAACATCGAGCTTTGACTCTGCAACGAAGGAGATCTTGTCGACTTGCATTCCGTGGATAGTAACCGCAAGCTCACTTTCGTCCACTGTAGCAGGCCAAAGACCGAGCTTCTTTTCTCGTGAGAGATACGTGTCTGGTGAAAAGAAGAACGAATCTGCTTGATATCTTTTATATCCGGTGACTCTGAGACCAAGAGGGTATCTAACACTCCAGTCAGGAACCCAGGAGGGAAGGTCCGCGCCCTTCAACTTTACGTTGCGAAAACCCTCTGCACAAGAGAGAACGAGAAGATCCTCACAGTCCCTGAGAAGCTGGGTGGCGATGTCGAGGTATGTCTTTCCAGGACTGCAGTCGCTTCCATATGTGGGGCACAGCAACGGCGGTAACTGTTCAATATCCTGACGACCTTGAATAAGTCCCAGCAGAGCGTATGCTTTGTCCCCCAGATCTGTAGCCTTGCAGTCACGGGATCGTATCAGCGTATATAAGAGCACATTAGTCCAGTGCTCTGTGGCCATTGATGATTTTGTTGCTTTGAGAATCGCCGGCACTCCGTAGTTACGCGACGCCTTCAAGGTTGTGGCGGAAGATGTCGTTCCCTCGGTGGATCGACTGTCGTAAAACTGCTTCAAATGGCTTGTTGCTATGTTATGTGAGGCCTTCACGAAAACATCCCAGTCTGTTGAATACACCCCGCAGCGGAGAGTAACATGCTGCGGGAGTACGAGTTCTTGAATGATCCATGATCTGTTCCAGTAGGTCCGATCAAAGATCCTTCCAATGGCCTCCCAACAAGCCTCGTCACTATCAGAGTGTTCGGAAGTTCTTCGTCCAGTTGGTATACCCAATGATGTAAGAATGTTCCGGTCGGCTACCTTGGTGATGTGATCAAAAGCTCGCTTCGTATGCGAATCCGAGTCCCCAAGCCATGCAATGACATAACATGCTTTCCTATAGATCTCAGCCATCATGTTACTGACTTGGTAACTCCTCTCATTGTCATCATCCTGATTTATGCATATCGCGTCAATCCAAAACTCCTCATGTTTCAATTCTTCGTCCTCCTTCACCTGGATCAGGAAGTCCAGCAGGTTTCTGGCAATTTTAAGTTCGCCATCGCCAATTTTGATAGGAGTGACACGCTCGTTTGTATATGATTTGAAATGCTCCTCGTTGATAGGCGCCCCCCATCTATACGAAAGGGCGTAGTAGCGTGTCAATGGATCATGCAAGCTTACGACTCTTAGCTTCCATTTTGATCTGGTGATATCTTCAGCCCAGCGGTCGAGTGACACTAGACGCAAATCGCCAGCTTTGACAGGGACCTTCGAATAGTCTAGAGCCATGGAGCCCCAAAGTGGAAGAAAAAGACAGAAAAGTGTTGGCAAAAATGATGCTCTGGACTAGCGGAACAAGAAGCGAATGAACGACAGAGGAAGACCTGCGATAAAAGATTTAGCCATTCACTAGCTCTTATGATTCAGCCCTGTCAATGCGGCTGAGATGTCCCCTCTTTGTGTCACCGGTGATATTTGTCATGCGTTTTGAGACGCTGGTCTAGACTGCAAGACGCGGGATTTGTTGGCATTGCATCATTGGCTGCCGAATGAGGGCCTCCGTCTCACTGCCTCACGAAGTCAGCCATGCCACTATGGATCTTTGATGAGTCATTAAGTTTTGTATCACTGCATTTGCCTGTCTGCCTTGGCAAGGTGACCTCTGATACACCTGCGGCCAACCCCCCTCTATGCATCCAGGTTTCTGGCTATCACCACTTTTGTCAGCAATCTCAATGTCAGATTCATTCTGTCAGTATCAGTTCAGCTTTGAACCTGGTTGGTTCGTGGACTATCCAGTAATTTCTCACTCATATCTTGGATCGAAGCTCACCACTCAGCCAAACCTTGGTCTGCTCGATCGTCGCGAATGGGCTAGGCTTACCGACCACGTCGAACAATTAAACCGCCGGAGCGATCCAGGTATCTCACATAAAATATTGCTGGTCGCGCGACATGGTCACGGTGTTCACAACGATGTGATGGAGGAGGTTGGATCAGAAGAATGGAAGGTATGCCTTTCCTAATGTATCGGACATGACTGCAACAAGCTGATATTCCTCAGAAACATTGGTCAAAGCTACCCGGGGACGCAAATAGAACTTGGCTTGACGCCGAACTTGTTGAAAAGGGAATCGAACAAGCTAAAAGCCTCGGGAAACTGTATGCCGAGGGCATCAAGCGTGGGGGCTTCCCTGTCCCAGACACTATCTATACCAGCCCGCTTGCTCGAGGTCTCAAGACAACGAGCCTCATTTTCAGAGACATTTTCACAGGACTAGGGACTGGGTTCAGGCCTATAGTTAAAGAAGATCTTCGAGAACGACTTACCAACCATACATGCGATAAGCGGAGGACGAGACAGTGGATTCAGACCTCGTATCCCGACTATGAGTTGGAATCTGGTTTTGCCGAGGAAGATATGTTATGGCATGCTGATCGATCAGAGTCCAATGAAGAACACGTCGCCCGGACACAAAAGGTGCTCGAAGATATCTGGAGACATGATCCAGGGTCCTGTATTGCCTTGACCACCCACTCATTCACCATATCTACCATCCTCGAAGTCATCGCGGCGCCTGAGTTTCGGATGGGCGAAGGCGCTATGGTGGCATTCTTGGTCAAAGGCGAGAAGATCAACGCAAAATGAACCCTAAAAGGGAAAATAGAGTAATAAACAAAGAGTCCATCGTGTTTCCTTTCATCAACGTCGTGTATCATAAAGTATTAGACATAAGCTCCCCCCCCCAAAGCCTATAGCCTCTGCTGTGGTGTCATGTTCCCTTCCATTCCAAGAGGTCTGAGGTTCGTCTCAGCCCCACCTTGTACGAGACCATATCCCGTCCTAGCATCACCCCTTTGTGCACTCAACGTCCCATTCTTTGAGGCACCGATAATCGAGGAAGGCTTCATATCAAGCATCACGCCTTCTTCACGATATGCCTGTATACCGACCAAGACACCAATAACTGCTAACAAGATACTCGCCGCGTAAACACACAGTAGCTGAACTTGCTTGTAAACGAATAGCGTAGTCTGTCGATGCCGCCGACATGGATAGCCTGTTGATGCGTCTCCCTTCCCAGTCCCCGATGGCTTGCCATTTGAAGCCCAAGAAACCGCAATAAAGGATGGCGCAGCGAAGAGCGACATTACAAGGTCCTCGTAAAGCTTCTGAATACCTTGACGAAGATCCGTGATTGGAAGGGGGTTTATCTTGGCGCCTAAGGATGTGAGGACATATGTTGTTGTTCTGTTGTTCTGTTGGTTCCTGCGTTGACACTTCCTCCGAGATATCGTCGGAGTCCACTGCCGATAACGTGATAAGCAGCTGTTCGGCGATACTCTTTAAAGTCCTGAGGATGAACCCAGTTACTTTCTGGGATCGACCCCTTCTTTGACGTCTTTCCGGAGGTGTTTTCTGAGATGAGCGTTGTGTTGACTACGTTCCTGACATACTCACGTTTCTTCATCTTGTCTGACTGTGCACCTCTCACGTAGTCGAATAGGACAGTGTAGTTGACTTCATAATGCTCACAGCCAAAGATAACAGGTGTATAAGCTTTATCCTAGCCTTTGTCTTCCTTGTTCTTCGGCTGTTGTTCGTTCATGTCTTTGACGGTGACATAGCCAACCCAAATTATGGGCTCATTCTTGAATACACCCAAATCCTTGGGCCGTGGCCAACTATAGCTGGTATAATTCTCTCTAGCGGCCATAGACATGTAAGTGTAGTTACCTTTTGGCGCAAAAATTGAAGTATTGGAGGGCGCCTCAGCGTCACCAAGCTTCTTCACCTTCGACCCAACGCCAGAAGCCAGCTCTTCACATTTGTACCCTGGCGCGAGGAAATTAACAACATAAGTGCAATTCCAGCCATCAGAGCAGACCTCAGCAGCCGACTCATCCCTCACAAGAGGCTCACGCATGAAGACCGCCTTGTTGGACACAACAGACGTGTACATAGTACTCGCAGCATTCCAATAGTCAAAATGCGTCGAATTAAAGTCTTGAGGCTTCGTCTCCCTGCTAGTAGTATTAAAATGCGCCACAGATCGGAGTGTCCGACCATCCATAACTGGTCTCTCACGCCAGTCATAGTTGGCCTCATTGTCAAAGTTTAGCGTTCGGGCAGATGGACACGATACTAGCTCCTCCGTGACTCCGGCCATGACAGCCAGTGTCTCAGCTGTGAGAACTACAACCAACGGTGCAACCCAACAATAAAGAGCTAGCAGGGTTCCGATCTTAAAGTTCTTGATGGAGGACCATGTTAAGAGGGAAAATATGTCGTTATTGGCTGTGAAGATGGCATCGACTGTTTCGAGACGCGCCATCTTGTGACGGGCGATTAGTCATGCACGATGCTGAAATACCATAGCGACAGCAGTTCCCAGGCTTGCTTTAGCGCAGAAGGCGATTATTGTACCATATCGGAGCATGAGAGATTGGTTGGTAGCTTCTTGTCCATCGAGGCTTAGATAGAAGAGATGATGGCCGCTTGCTAACGCAGTACCAAGAACGGTCAGGAGACACATGTTCCACGGTTGTAGAGTGTATGTGCTCCATTTTTGCGCGAAACTTCCGTCTGCCGTGGGAGGCCTGAATTTACTGTCCGTCTGCGCTACCTCCAGTGAAGTCTGGGGTCTGAGGCTTGCTGTTTCTAAAAGATTCGTATGGCGACAGAAGCTCAATCTGATCCGAAGACACATTAGAGCTCCCAGCTCTAGGATGACTCTTTACATAAGGCGACAAACGACTGTGCGATGGCTCCATTTCGAAGGCGATTCAGATGATGTCATGAAAGGGGTTGAAAATGGAGGGGCTCAAAATCTTGCATTGATGCTCACAGCCTTATCTAAATTTATGCAGTATGCGTTATGCCAAGTAACACAACCCTTCAACAATCCCTGCAGTATGACATACAGTCAGCTCTGCCTAAAACCTCCGTCTATCTTAATCTATGGGGGAATCATTTCCGACCATCGTACAATTGCTATGCGACAAAGGAAATAAAGACATTAGAATAATGGTAATGTGGTTGGTGTAGCTATGCTCGCTCGCTGTATTATATCGAACATCTCCAAGGAAAATTAGGGTATCATCGCACGCCGGCCTGAACAAGTCGGCTTTCGGCTGCTGGGTTGTTGAGAAACTTGGGCACAGAGTCCTGGAATTTGTTAATATGATGTTGGGTAGGGGTAGGTGAAATGACTTACAGTGGCCATGAGTTTGAAGACGGCATCCTGTGCAGTCTCCAATAGCGATGTCACCTCTTTCAAGGTATCTGCTACCGTGGCATCAAGAGCCTGGGCCTTGGTCATTCGTTGAGCAAGACTTGAGCGAATCTTGTGGTTGACGTTGACCTCTCGCGGTGACCCAGGTGCGAGGAAAGTGTTGAAGACAACATGCGCCTGAGAAAGAAGCTCGTTCGCCGCGTCATCGCCCTTCTTGTCCTTGAGCATAGTCTCAAGCATGGCCTTAGAGTCCCGAATGATCTCATCAGCCTGCTCGTAGAATGCAAGACTCTCTTCACAGTAAGTCTCTCGAAGGTTCTCACGGAACAACAATCGCAGCGTAGGGTCGAGAAGAATCTTCTCAAGCTTGTGTCGATTGCTCTCGTTGACGCCGCCCTTTGCTGATGATGAGTCTGTCTTGCCTTGTGATGAGCAGCGACTCGATGAGCTAGTCTCGACAAGGTCTTGACCGCGTTGGGACAGTTGATAGATGGCGATGGGGGTAGGTTGGAAGAGTTTGCAGGCGGCGAATTGGTTCATGTAGGCCATGTCCGTTGTCACTGGCTCGATGAGGTTGTAGTGCACGAAGTGGGTTGCTAGGTTGACGGCTTCTCGTAGATCGACGCATGTCGTGTTGTCTCGTAGCCACTCAGCGATGACTTGGCCAGTGCAAGTATCATGGTATGTTTTGCCATTCACCTTACGCTCGGGCTGAAGTCGGATACCTGCTGCACCCTCTGAGTAAGGACCCTTCTTGCCTCGTCCGTCAACACCGATCAATCGACAGAAGACAACCTCAGTAGTGGCTCGATCGACATGGCACTTATCGGTCTTGACATCTCGCTCCAGATGTAACAAAGGCCCGGTGATGAGACAATGCAGCTCGCTAAGTTGATCCTGGTAAAGGCCATTCGATTGACAGAACCAGTCAAAGATCATGATACCTTTGGACGTTGGTCTCCATACTCCACCTCTTTGTTGAAACACCTGATCAGGCTTCCCATCGGCAGACTCGATATATCGGGCATCGACGAATTGCTGACACAAGTTTCGGGCTGTGTTCTGGTTCATGGAGAAGGTTGTTGTGGAGGTGGAGATGACGGTGCCCGATGGGTTGCTAGGATCAGGCATACGATTTGACTGGGTAAGTTTGAGATTGCCGAGGTTGTGGATAGCATCTTCGGCGAGGAATGTGTGTTCGATCTTGATGAAGCGCACGCGATGAGGGACGAGAGGGAGGAGACTGGCGAGGAGGGCGGAAAAGAGATCTTGAAGGTCCTGATTTGAAGCTATTAGTGGTGTTGAACAAAAAAAAGCAAGGTTTGTTATAGCCGGTTATGTCCGGAGTCGAGTACCGACCTTTGATTGCGGTCGGTCATCGTTTGACGCGCATAGCAAGCGCGACGATGACTGTGTAATTGTTCCTTTTGACATGTTGAATACCTGCGTAGAAGACCGCCTCTGCAGAGTAGTAGAACCTCCTAGGTCGAGCATCACATCAGATCTGAAAAAGCAAAAAAGCTGCACAGCTGAGCGACGATAGCAGGTCCAGGGGACGATACGATGGCGGAGCCGGAGATGATAAAGGATTGGGAAGGGGACCTACATTACTCGTGCGGCCGCCGAACGATTCCTCTTTGAGCGAGCGGATGCAGAGTCTTTTTCTCGTGGAAAGCGGAGAACCACATGGCGAGCCGCCGGCCACGCGACTGACTAGATCTAGATGGAGATTATCCGTAGACTGTTGATTAATCCACGTGCATACGATGTTGCTGCAAGATGCAGCAGAGGCTGGCGTTTCCTTTAGTCCGTGGAGCAGTGACCACCCGCCAAGCACTCCTCCTCTGGTGTGTCCTGATAACTCAGCTCAAGGTAACCCAGCCTCGCATGTTATTGTTTTGTTTAGTGTCAGGCATAAGCCGCTTGAGCTTCGATTCCGCTTTGTCGGGGACCAACCTTTGTGGCCATGACCCCTTTCACCGAAGGAACAAGGTTTGCTTCTAGGACAAGTCAAGTCTAGCATCATCTGTCTAGAGACTTGGGAGCACCTTTTCCACCAATCATGTATTTTTTGGAGCCTATAACGGCTCCATCAATCTAGGAAAATTCTCGAGACACGGGAAAGGTTACCCTTTCGATCAAGATAAATATGGGACAAACCGCCCGGCAAATCGGACTTGCTTCTTTGCTGTCTTTTCGTGAGCTGAATGCCCTTCCTTGTCAATTGACTTGTCTGTTGGTGATCTTCACCGATGATCGACATGCAACAATGAAGCGACACCGTCGGCTCCGCTCACCCACTTGGGCTGACATTGAAGCAAATTGCGCCTGCGGTTCCGCAAGCCCCCATGGACATGGACATGATCCGAACATTAACGGACCAGATCTACTGTGGCGCCAACCGACTCGGCCGTGAGATTCGTTCCCCTCACCCAACGACTCAGTGAACCATTTGAGGCTCAAGGAGGACGCTAAACGAGATAACGCAAATTACGATTCCATGGCGCCAAAAAGTGGTTCCACTTGGGTTGAAGAGCCAACGGGGGTCAAGATGATTCGTCAATCTGGGAGAATGGCTCGCGGGAATTCCGAGATCTCCCTTCGACCGATTCTCCATGATGCATGCATGAATTGAATGAATGCCTGTTGATGCCGAGAAATCGACTGTTTCTAGAAAGACCCTTGACTTGACTTTGACGTGGTGGTTGCATTGCCCGTTTCACCTAAACACATCATCGCCGATCGTTATGCTTATTGAGCTTCAGTAAACAATGTCCACAGACGATGGATCCTTAAACTAGCTCCAGAACCCAACAACCCGGGTCATTTTGCACGTTTGTTCGCACTAGCTCTCAACGCCTTTCATACTCTGAATCAAATGCATGTCGATCTTCTGCGGATGCCCTAGATATTCGCTTCAATAGTTTGGAACGGCGGAACAACGGCCTCAACCCCGATACACCATTTTGCGTCAAACAGCGCTACAATGTCACTATCACAAATGACCAATGGGCGGGAGATGAGATGCAGTGGGCTTAGGTTCCGCTTGTCTGTGCTCAGGGCTGAAAATATCCTTGCAATCTGGTTCAGGAGAATTCATCCACGTGGGAACCCGAAAGTCCATGGCGGCTCTCGTTGTGTTCTTGGAATGGCATTTGCCTTTTCCCAGAATGTCGCGATAGTTTCACTCGATCCTATTATCTTACCAGGGGCGTAATTGCGGCTCCTAAAATTCCCGATTGCTGACGGTCTATCTTATCACGCATGATCACCAGGAATCCATGCATAATGCGGCTCAAGCTGTTATCTCTTTGATCGCATGAATTGCACTATCATGAGTCCCGGGTAGATGCCAATCGCGTATTCATTCCCCAGCCTGGCACAAACACCACCAATGAGACAGCAGCCCAGATACGAAACCGTAACGCCGCCACCAACTCATAATCTGCATTGATTATGCAAGCTAAACAAGTCACAAATCGGCAGTTGCTAGAACCTTCATAAGACTGCTTATTGGCACTGACTCATGAACCCCTGACAGTCTCTGGCCGGATAGCTAAGCTAGCTAATTTTTAGTTCCAATTTCCACGTGGCCGACACGTTTCGCGCGTGAGGCCATGACGAGCAGAACCGTACTAACTCTCGTGATTTCCAGACTTGTGCTACTCTGGCAAGACGTAATTGTTCTTGTAATCACCCTTCTTGACACATAGTTATCTGTAGTCAGAGATCAGTTTAGCTCCTCATTCAGGGGCTGGATTGATGCCGATCTTCGGAACCTCCGCGGCTGTGAGACTGATACCGGTACTATCTAGAAGTTGAAGAGTGCGGTCTGAAGTACACCTAATTCGCAGAATTTGCGCGACCTACCAGCTTCCAAAGATGGCAGTGTTATTCCAGTTAACACAAGCTACATACTATACAGGCCTTGAGACAGGAACCGCCGACGCGCGACTCAGCGTCTCATCAATTGCTCAAGATGAATAGTGCTCTGTTAAAATGAGAGCGTAGCCGTTCATGGTTTGGGCAAGATGAAAGGAGTTCCAGCTAACAAGACGCCTATATGAGCTAAGTGTCGACGGTGGGCAGCTTGTGAATGATTTGGGCTTATTGGCCTCAGCAGCGTCTTGCATGAAAGATGGCTTGCTCACGGACACTGATGTCGACTTCCATCTCACGCGGACTCGGGTCTGAGCCGAGACATAATCCTTGATCGCGATGATCTGCTGTTCGGTAGACCGACCTTACAGAAGTGGCTTGAAGGTTTTATTCATCCATTTCAGGTAGGCTTGATGCATGCTTGGCAAGGTTGAGAGATCGCAGTCCTGTTGTATCTTCAAGCATTTCCATATACTGGAGGAGATGAACTCCTGGGATTTAGCAGGCTGGCAATAGAGGTTTAGTTATTATAGGTGCAAGTTCCTCAAACATAGCAGTTAGTCTTCGGTAACACCCGTAGCCTGCGGCGATGCATTGTAATCGACATGTCCAGGGTACGTCTCAGCAATATAAGATACAGTTCCTGGTCCTCTTCCAACCAATCATAAGTCGTTGCGGGCGAATGGTTTAGTGGTATAATACTCCCTTAGCATAATTCATCCGAATAATCTGGGAGTGGTCCAGGGTTCGATTCCCTGTTCGTCCAAAATAGGTGGTTAAATTCCACTGTTATCCGCTTCTTTTGCATTTTTGTGAATTGTAAATACAGACTCTCATGGAGATAACAGTGAGTTTCTTTTTAAAGCTGTTATCTTGCCTGAACATTAAGCACGTATCTTGTTTGAGGATACATGGTTTTGTTGTTTGCTGTCTAACATTTATTGTTTCTATGCTACCGGGTAAGCTCAGCAATTCACTAACACTCAGCTATCTAGTAGTTCTTTAATAGCCATGTTTATTATGATTCTGGAATGCCAGAATGGTTAAAAAATAGCAAGAACTATCTTTTGTATTTTTACATATGGTAACCTGTGCCTGGGCGTAATGTTGTTACGTTTGGTTGCTGGCCAAATTTGAGCTCAGTTCATGGCATGCCAAAAACCTCGCCATTGGAGCGCATCAAGTTTTAAGCTTACAATTAAGCCTGCCAGGGGCCAGCCCAATAAGACAACTTCACTTTTCCCACGGTATCATTCCGCGAAGTCGATATACCTGAATCTACGTCACAAACAGGCAAAAGATCACCTCAAAATCCGTATTTCCCTCTCGCAAACCAAGGTCTAAGCCATTTTCGGAGCTACCATCTCCGTCGACCCAATCAAGCATAAGCGCATCAATTTCTTCCCCGCACAAAAACATGTTCACGCGGGGACCCCACAAACCGCGACGAGCAGGGGGATCAACGGCTTATTATCCCAGAATAGGAGGTCATGACACCATGCAAGATTTACCGCGCCATTGAGATGCTGGCGCTCGAGAGAAACTTCGTGACCTGGCGGCCTGCATGGTCGGTAGATATCCCGAAGTTGATCGCCAAGACTATGGGTGACGAGCTGAGGAAGCTGCCGAGGCAGGAATGTGAATATGTGAATTGCTATAAGAAGTGCTGAGGATCGCCAGGAACGAGAGCAAAGACAGTAGTATCCTTATCTGCACCTCACTGCAATCATGCGCTTCCAATCTCTTCTTTGGGGAGGACTCTTGAGTCTCTCTGCAGTCCTCGCTGCTCCTACTGCAAACCAAGAGCCTCCTACACCCGCCAAGCGTGCTGTCCCTACTTCAACGTTCTCCAACAATGTAATCTTTTCTCCTCCTTCCAACGCTGGCTGGACAGACCCTCGCGTTCTCTACGCCCGCTCCATCCAGCTCTCAGACGGTTCTCTGCTTGCAACCTGGGAGAACTACTCCCCGGAGCCTCCGCTGGTTTACTTCCCCATCTACCGTTCTACAGATGGTGGTGTGAAGTGGACTCAGATCGGAAAGGTTCAGGATACAGTTAACAATTGGGGACTACGATATCAGCCAGATCTTTATGAGCTTCCCAGAGCGATCGGAAAGTATCCCAAGGGCACCATCCTATGCACAGGAAACAGCATTCCTACAGATCTGAGCAAGACCAAGATTGATGTCTATGCCAGCACTGATGGTGGCAAGACTTGGAAATTCGCTAGCAGCATCGCCTCAGGCGGCGAAGCTCGTCCTAACAATGGCCTCACACCAGTTTGGGAGCCTCATATGATGTACGACCTCCTTCCGTAAACCCAAACCATCATCACTAACTTGAAAATAGGGTCTACCAGGACAAGCTCGTTTGCTACTACGCCGATCAGCGTGATCCAAAGCACGGCCAGAAGCTCTCTCACCAGACTACCACTGATCTCGTCAGCTGGTCTTCCCTCGTCAACGACGTCGCTGATGGCAACTACAACGCTCGTCCTGGTATGCCAGGAATCACTCTCCTCCCCAACGGCCAGTACATCTTTGTCTACGAGACCTGCGGTACCCAAGGCTGCAGAATCTTCTACCGTCTTACCTCCAACCCTCTCAACATCCTTGCTGCCAAGGAGGTCGCTCTTGTTAGCAACAAGGGTACTCGCCCTGTCAGCTCTCCGACCGTCGTCTGGAGTTCAGTTGGAGGAGCCAACGGAAGCATCATTGTCAGCGCCGGAAGCCAGTCTCAGATCTTCGTTAACAAGAACCTTGGTGCTGAGAACTCTTGGGTCGAGTTTGCTACGCCTCAGCCTAATGCGTATACTCGGGGACTTATGGTGTTCAAGGAGAATGATAACTTCTTGGCTATTATTGGAGGTGGCTGGTTGCCTCCTAGCAGCACCAACCAGGTTAGCCTGAGTGTTATAGACTTGAAGAAGACCGGCCTGTAGAATAGCGCATTGAATTATAGGAGTATAGAAACATCAAACAGTCTGTCCTTTTTCGAGATTTGGGACAAGTTACAATTGACTGGAAAGCTATATCCTTCTCTAAACTTAAACGAAAAAAAAGACCCTATCACGTGCTGCAAATTTTGACTGTACAATCTGATTAGTTTTAATTGAGTCAAGGATTTTGCTGAAGAAAGTCATCAACAATTCCGTACTATTTTCGGTGTCACAGAACCGGGGCTGGTCCAGTCATCTGACCCTCCCCAAGATGGAGCCCGTTAATCTTGACCTCAACCTTGGTCACATTGTTAAATGCTTTGTTGCACCATAGCATCATTTCCAGCTCATGACTGTCTTCTGTCAATCCCGGAATATTCACGATAAACTCCCGCAACTTATTATGATCCCGGGGCTTCTGAAAGACCCAAAGTGAGTAATATCCACCAGGAAACGTGAAACGCATTGTACAATAAAACTGTGGGAGGATTATTCCCATGGAAAGCCGCCAGTAGCCGGCTATAAAGTACGGCGTGTCGGCTGTCAAATTGAGCTTGTTGATACGGATAGTCGGTCTAAGACCAGCTTCAAAGAGAAAGAATTCACTGTAAGATCGTCAGATATTATGAATCGAATGGTCCTTGAGGATAGGTACGCTGTGTAAGGACCGACTAGCGTCCCGCGGTCGTATTCGTCCTCATGGTATACAATCCCTGCGCCCCTGCTGACGGCTTTCCATGGATTATTCTCGTGCCACCACAGCTGTGGATATGGTACAAGATTGTTTTGGAACATCGGATACCATTTCGGTCTGTTTATAGGGACTGGGGGAACAGGTTCAGCCGTAGCGTGGGATATCAAAGCGAATAGCGCACACACGAGATAGAGGAGCCTCATGACGTGAAACAAAATATGATTTGGAACGTTCACTGAAGATTTCGTCAAGATATAGGAAGATGCTAAAGCATAACCTTGTGGCTAGTAGTTATCTCTATATAAGGTAGCTAAAGGTTTAGATCACGTCATGAACAGAAAAAAGTTTGATGGACCCAAGTGAGGTCTACTTAACGTTGTGGAGTCAAAGGTTCAAAGTTTCCTCACATAAGTCAATAATGAAAGCCTTCAAAGTCAATGGGCCTGTTACCCTGTCTTTTCACTGATCTCCTCCTTGTTGGTTGGCTGTAGTCCTTCCATAATGATTCTATTCGCTTCTTCCTCCTTGTCATATAGTGGAACCTTTTCATTGATGCCAGTGTCATACTTCATCCTGCTCTCAACAGTCTCGCTGAGCTATTTGAAAGCCTCGAACAACCCTTCGCCAGTCTTGATACTCGACCCAAACACCGCCTGGGGTATCTTAGTTCGTGCAGCATTGACCACCTGAGTCACTCACATGTGGTGTATTTACTAATGGGGAAGAAGGATGGTCGACATAAACCCCTTTTATCTGCTCTGCTGTGCGAGCATTCTGTGAACCGTCTCAGTATAGAGTTCAGTTGGAAGGTCAAGCCACATACGCTATTATCTTGCTTGTTGGCTAGAATCAACACAGGAATGTCCTTGCGCAATCCGTCTTGGTGGCGTATAGCTCGAAAAAGCTCCTCTCTTGCTTCGATGAGGCGATCGCGATCAGCCGAGTCGTCGACCCATACAAGTGCATCGAAATGCTTGATGAATGATCTTTCCATCCTCCAATATGGCTCAGGCCTGCATCCACCGAGATCAATGGTTTGGAAAGCGACGTTGCCACATCTATAGACTTCAACCTGATGGGCAATAGTCCCTACGACGATTGATATATCTTTCTCACTGGTAGCCAAATGGGAGCGCAAGAGAGTGGACTTGCCAGCCTCGTCAAGCCCGCTGATGAGGGTGCGGTGGTGGCCTGGAAGGGTACTGAATAAACTTGTGATTGGCGTGCCTGAGGATGGTCTCATGAGACCAAATGAGGCGAGAAAATCACGAACGTAGGTAATTGGGCTTGGCATGATTGTTGCAAATAAATGGTTTGAGTTTGCCCAAATATGACTCACGATGCAAGAGGCTTATATGAGTTGTCAAATGGCTGCCTAGAGGAACTGGCCAGGGAGTGCTGATATCGAACACGTAGCTTTTAAACAGCGACCACTCAAAGTCGATAAGAACTTAACCTCTGCAAGAAGCAGGGAGATTTCATGATCGGCCTTTGGAATTTGTCTGGAAGCGGCATTATCTCGATTCAAACAAGGAGAGTAGTCAGAAAAGACAATGAATGACTGGCCGTGATGGGTGAATATCTAATGTGAAACCCAATAAATGTAGTCAAAATGACATAAGTTCAAAAACGAAAACTCATCTGAGTATTCGCAAAAGCCAAGGTAGGCAACAGGCTGCATAGAGTTGTGTAACACGAGTCGAAGTGAATCATTTCAGTGGGTGACTCATGAAGGCTTCACATTTGGTGGAGCTTATGATTACTCAGCAATTTTATCTTCTGCCCCGCTCTACTAAAATACTCATCTATCTCACCTCGACAACCAACCACGAACTTACTCCAACAATCGCCACTTTCCGAGACCGAGCCACATCTCGTCATCATGTTCAAGCGAAAACCCGACATCAGAAACCTAGCGCCTTTGCGCTCCTCAGATCGGCGAAAGCTCGCTGATCAAATCATCCGCGACTATCAAGTCTCTATCCCAGAGTCCAGCGACGATGCGTCATCAGGGACACAATCACAGACGGTATTGCGCAACTCACTTCTACCAGAGTCAACTTCATCGGCTCGTTTCATCACACCAACGGAACAAGGGACGGTGTACATAGGCGCACATCCGGATCAAGATGAGAGAGTCCTCTGGTTTCAGACTGGAATGAACCCCCGCTTAATACCAACCGTGTACACTTTGTGGCGTAACCCTAACCTCATCCCACTTCTGCATACGCCCGATTTTGTGGTTGAGGAGAAGTTGAAGCATGGCGCCGACTTGATGGTTCCTGGGCTGGTAAAAGCCAGAGGCACCGGCTGGGATACACGAGCGAGCACTGGCGCTGTTGTGGCTGTCGCGGGGATGCAGAATGACACAGTGCCTGTCTGGGTTGGGACATGTCAAATAGATGTGCGAAATCTGCCAGATGATGTGCGGGGGCAGAAGGGTGCGGCTATCAAGGCTCTTCACTGGGTTGGTGATGAGTGCTGGAGTTGGAAGCAACTTGGCAGTGGAGGAATTGACCCGCCTTCGAACTTGGAAGGTTGGGAAGGACTTGCAGCAGGGTTGGCTACCCAAGCTAACAAAATGTCTCTGGAAGAAGAGGCTCAATCAACAGAGTCAGCGCCAGCTGACCAAGATTCTCAAGCCAACGAGGCCCAAGAAGGTGATGAGGCAGACGAGGAGCATGAACCGACGACAAAAGAAATCGACGATGCGTTCCATCAAGCCTTCCTCTTCGCAGTCCACAAAGCCAAAGAATCTGACAGCCCGCCACATTTTGGCCTGCCGTTCCCTCTCCAGCCATCTTTCATCATCGCAAACATGGTCCAGCCCAACCTCCGATACCAGAACGCAAAGTACTACAACATCAAGAAGACGTCTTGGAAGAACGCCAAAAAGTTCATCAAGCATCTTGATAAAGAACAGATCGTAAAGTCTAAGGATAGAAATGGTGGAGAGACCGTCATTCTGGATATTGACTTTGATGATCGGCAGGTGCTGGGCTTCCGCCCTTATCGATTGCCGACACCGAAGGCTCCCGGTGGAGAGAGTGCTTCGGCGGCAGGTGCAGGGCAAGACTCAGGATCGAGCTCGTCTGCGGGGCAGAAGGTCAATATCCAGATGGTGTACCGCGTATCTTCAAAACTCGTACCGACTCTTGTGCCCTCCAAGACCGATTTCTACACCGCGCAGGAGATCTCAGCAGCTATCAAGTCATACATCGACCAACATCCTGAACTAGGCGGCCAAGGGAACTCCAGCGTCAAACTCGACCCATTCCTCGCCAATGACATCCTGGGCAACAAACCATCCGACGAAGACGTCAGCTTTCTCGCCGCAGGACGCATCCCCCGAAGTACCCTCCAAAAGCGAGTGATCGAGGATACTCATCTCTGCCAACCCTTCCACATCATCTCCCAAGGCGCTCCCTCACCCGACCAAAAGCCAAAATCCGGCTCACCACCTCGGATCTTGATAACAATCGAGAAACGAACAGGTACAAAGGTCGTCACCAAGATTTCCAACCTGGAGCCCTTCTTCATCGACCCTCAGGTCCTTGCACCGGAATTACAGAAGAAGTGCGCGGGTTCTGCGAGTGTAGGCCAAGTTGCTGGTGCGAAACCTGGATTGATGGAGGTTGTTGTTCAGGGTGATCAGAGGAAGATTCTCGCCAAGGAGATTTTGGCGAGGAAGGGCATTGATGGGAAGTGGGTGGATGTTGTGGATAAGACGAAGCCCAAGAAGAAGAAGTAGCCTTGGATGAAAATGAGATCTAGAAAACATCACAAAGATATTGAAGCGTGATTTGCGAACTCTTCTATTCCTGTAACTGATAGACCCCCTGAAGAGGGTTATGATGACAACGAGAGTGCATAGTCAATCACGCCAAACAAGACGAATCCGTAACCTCAGTTTCCAACATTCGCACCGTAGCCGAGGTATTCGCTCCACTCTTAATAAGCTGCCAGTCTTGGTCTCAAGATAAAACCTGGCTCAAGAGGAACGCGATTGAGGTCGCTGAGCGACACGTTATACAGAGGTGCAGGCCGCTCACGGCGTGCCCTCATGAACGTCCCTGGTTGTTGTGCTCCGGCCTGAGTTGAGCTCCGGCTCAGTAGCCCACGAGATTGCCTTGCTGAGAGAGTGAGAGCGCTACCCGTTGTAGTAAATGGGAATCGATTGAAACCTTGATTGACTGCGTCAGTATATATAAAGAGTCAGATTCCGGAATGATTACTAACCCTGAAGCCGTGTGACAAGCTCTAGAATGCAATCAGGATGAATCTTTCTTGCCAAAGCCTGTGCATCAAGAACATGTGGGATGCCAGTCTTGCTAACGTCAGAATAGGAAGTATCCTAAAGACTTTGTAACTTACCTGGCCATTATCATCCGACACGTCTCTGTAGAACTCGATAGAGCCCCCAAATAGGTATCCTTCGATCCAGCATCCAGACTCGCCAGTCAAAGGACGGTTGGTTTGGATATCTGTGAGTCCCACGTAATTGAGGTAGGAAATAGTGGGAGGAGTATAAGAATCGAGTTCATCGCTTCCCTGCGCTAGATAAGCCACAAAGAGATGAGTCAACTCGTGCAATGCCGCAACCGCGAATATGAATAGATATGATCGGTGGCGAGTAGCCATCTTTCTTTCCTGGGAGCTTCTGTGACCTCCAAGCCGAGAAGCATTCGGCATTTCAGCAACCCTCTGCAAGTCAAAGTCAGCAAGCGTGTCCGAGTTTGGGCAATTGCTGGTATCAGTAGTAATAACGTACAGTGTGATTGAAGAAGATACCTCCAGCTTTCTTTGGCAAAAACAGGCTGAGATTTCCATCCCATCCACCGCCAGGCATGCGTCTTGCCTCGGCAACAACTTCTGGACCCCCAACGTTGCCAACGATGGCACGAGGAAAATCAGCACGAAGAGCACGCAAGAACTCGTTGACATATTCTGGCATGCGGTTGACGTCTCCTCGGAACACAAACGTTTGACCACGGCGCCATTCCCGAACGAGGGTTACTCCTAGTCTATACAAAGCCTCACGACCTTGTGGCTTCTCCAGTAGCGAGAGCCCAGCATGGATAGAGAACGCCAACTTCGCAGTCACAGCTCGATTAGCTTTCCTGTGAATTCCAGACTGTTTTCTTGCATTGGCTCAACTACACGATTCTCGCGCTCAACGCTTATCCCCATAAGCCAACTCCGTTGACGGTAAAGTCTCGTGGCAGGCTCATGATGGTGACAAAGTATAAAAGAATATGGATGTATTTGATCAAATGGGAATAAAAGATGTGAAATCTGCAGTCTCACTCCCGAGTGATTGCAGATTATTGAAAATGCTCGAGGGCCGTTGAAGATGAGTTTGAAAACATATTCACATTTACGAGAGTCATCGTTTTATATAAAGAGGTGAACAGATCCTATGTTTTATTTCCAACACGAATACCAGCAACCAACATAGTGGATTAAAGTTTGGAGGGAGCAGTAGGCGATACGCCGTATGCTATGTTTAGCGACCTGAGCGGCTCAAAATGAAGCGTTCAGTTCAATCGACTAGACGAAACCTTAAAATTCAGCGCTTAATCAGGCTCAGCAAGGATAATACAGCAAGTACAGCAATTTGAATGTTGATCATGATCAAGAGTCCCAAGTTAAAGACAAGGGCAGCCGCCCAGCACTTGGTTTCGACTGTGGCTATGCAGTTCATCGGGCCAACAGATGCAACACTAGGTCTCAACTGAAACCAAAATGATGGCTCATATGTTATGGCAAAATGCCGCGCGTTACGGTTTGCTTCTTCCTAGTTCATGTCGCATTGGGATTGGGCGTCTGAACTTTCGCAAAATAGTCCGATCATTGAAACCTGAAGCATGTTGTCGGTGCTTGAGTCAATTATATATCGATGTACCTTGATCCGTACTCCATCAGCCTGTTTTCCGTATCGTATGACCTGGTAGCCTTGCGGTGCATGCGAACTGTTAAGCGCCCAGTCGAAATGGTAAAGCGCCTATATTAGAGTTTGAGCAACATCATTGGATACCGGCTATTCTCACGTTCGACCTCCAGGTTGTTGGGTCGCACGCAGAAGCCGGATTGATTTGTCATTCTTCATCACCTCATTGTGCTCAACATCATCTAAGAAAAAATTGACCTGGTTTTGAAAAGTTTGTTCCAGACTGGGTTTATCCTTCCGTCCCCATCTGTTACCACTATGCCCTCTCGCAATCAGAGCGGCGCAACCAGCTTGAAAGGCTTAGATGTCGAACATCTCAGTCCATTCGAGCGTGCTCTGCGACGCATACTGGAGACTGATGTAGCAGAGCAAACATATGCAGAAGTGCTTGACGGTTTACCGCTGAAAGCCTCGTATTTGGATTTCCAGTTTCCGCAAGACGGGCATCCTGCACTTGAACACGAGGAACTTTCGGAGGGCGTTCGGGAAAGAGTCTGCGAATTTCGATCAAAATTTGATATCTCATCTCTCTTGATTGAGACTGCGGTAGGTAACGCTCCATCACCTCTGTGGATATTGCAGCTGACATGCTCCAAGTTGCTTGAAGCATTCAGGAAAGCGTCACCTCAGCCTAAAGAATTTTATTTGAGGCTTCTGGAGCTCCTTGCAGTTAGCTGCCATAAGTTCGCGGTTGAGATCTTTCAGCTCGACGATGTTACCCAAAGACATAAAATCTACGATGTTTGGAGAGATTCTCCGCGAGATATGACGAAATGGGATTCATTCCGAGACCCAACGGCCTTTTCGCATGGACCTTACATTGCAGTCGACCAATATCCAAATGGGGCTACAGACAGTGTAGGATACTGGGTTGAAGCCAGAATATTTGGTAGTGTCGTTGTGTTTGACAGAGGCGAAGATGGCACCGAGGTAAGAAATACTGTCAGTTTGAAGCAACTTTGTTAATGAAACATGTAGAGTCGACAAATATACTTCCATGGATGCCGCAGAAAAGGACCACGAACGATCTATCCTCCAACAGACCAGCAATTCGAACACATGATTCACTTTCTTCTTGACGACAGTGACGGTCATGATACAGTCTCGGCCCATCCTTTCCCCATCCTAGCGACATCGCAGAACCGTTGGCGCTGGGATCCTTGGGAGGCAATGGCGCACTACAATATCTATCGCGACAAATTTGAGCGTAAAATTAGCCCCACAAAGGGAAAGGCGTGTGTTCTTGACTCGATTGACTGGCCCGAGGTCAAAGATGACTTGTTCCTTGTTAATGCGATGCATGATCGGTTGGAAGGGAAGCCAGTGGATGAAGACGAGATCGCTGCAGCTAAAGAGGGGCTGACCAAGATTACTCCCTCATCGCCATTATGGTCAAACGAAGCACGGAGATACCAGGGAATATAGAAGATGAAGATGTGTATCAATTAAAAGCCCTTTTTCTATATATTAGCTATTACCGGAGGGTTGTTCATGAATTAATCTCTGTGTTGGGAGAAAATCGCGCATCGAGGTGAACAAGCAACACTGCAAAAAGCCACAACCCTTCCACGAACATGAGATTGTTTTTAGAAACGAAGACAAAAAGCATGAGGCACACCCGACTCGAACGGATAACCTTCAGGAATCAAGCATCTTTTCAAGGGACCCCTTGAAACTAACTGGAATCTGACGCGCTACCAGTTGCGCCAGCGCCCCATTGGTTGAGCAAAATCGTGGTATTCTCACTTTGTATGGGGCCTAGAACTTGCGAGGCGGGTTTGCCTCGTTTGCCGGGAAATGCCGAGCTTCGTGGAAGAAAAGCTGGCTTCACACGCTCAACATCTGTCAAGTTGAGAAATGTATGATATAAAATGTCATTTGACTTTGAAGTAGCAAAACATAATCACTGAACCAAGGCTTGAATATCGCGCTGTACTATTATCTAACGTTATAACCTCTGCTCAAAGCTCCCGCACTCCTGCCTTCCTTCTCTCAATGCACAGTTTAGCTTACAAGTATCAAGAATAAAATACAATCAAAGCCGCTGAACACATTACTTCTTGTTGTCGCCGAAACCGTTGAACTGAAAGGGGCTTGGCTGCTTCGAAGTTGCGGCTCCCGAGCCAAAGAGCCCAGAGCCGCTTCCAAAGGTTGAGGCAGGGTTTGCCGCTGATGGCGCTGGGCTTGATGGTTTCTTTGGAGGAGTCAAGAACTCGCCGAAGGGATTCTTGGCCTTGGGCATGTCGGGAATCGGCGTCCAACCATTGAATTGAGCTTTAGGAGCGTTGATCACGCTTGGCGGGCTGGCCCTCTTGTCATTCACCACTGGGGCCATGGTAGATGTACTTGGAACTCCGCCTAGAGATGGGTTTACCGTAGAAGGCAGCGCTTGTCTGTTAGTATCATATCAATACATGCTCTGAATCGTGTGACTCACGTGTTACTGCTCTTGGCTTATATCGCCGGCATTGAGCCAAACCCTGTCTCAGGATCTCGACCTCCTCTTGCAGACTCTTTCTCCGAGATGATGTATCGTCCGATTCTCCGGCCAGCTCCTCAAGTCTTTCCTTACTCATTCGATCAACCTTCGTGGGTGTGAGGATGTCTGGTATATCATACACAAGGCAACTTTCGACAGCCAAGTTGATGACATTGTCTGTGAAAGTGCGTAGAGACATCTTCAAAAGTTAGTATCCAGCCATCATGAGGCTATAGGGTTATCGTACCGTATAATATGCCAACATCATGTCTATGACTTTGTTGATTCCAAACTCACTGTCGTCAAGGCTATCTTCCTCATTTATGTCTTGAGCAATTGTTTTAGAGTCAACTTTCTTATTCGGCCCGCCTGTCTTCGCTGTGTCGCTCTCGTACAAGTGCGGATACTTCTCCTGTAGAACAGCGGCGATTCGTCTCTCCAGCTTTTTGTTTGAGGTCTGTGACAGCATTTCATAGAACTCCAAGTCAAGGGGAAGTGCATAACCCTGAACATAAGGTCTCAGCAGCTCGTTGATCTTCTCCTGAAGCACCTTTTCCTTTTCATCGAAGAAAGGGTCGACGCAGGTTGACAGGATTGCCTCCGTTGTTCGATTCGTCCGTGGGGATCCAACAACATACTCAAAGACCTGGTCTACAAAAGCCTTTGCAACGGTCATTACAAGCTTGACATGTGACTCGGCAATATCTCTCCATGGTGCTGCCTGTTGTTTGAAGAGTTGCATGGCAAGATCCTTGTTTGGAGTTCCTGGAAACTCCAGCCCTTGGTTGGCAGCGGCTTGTTTTTCAAGTTGCTCACCAAGCTTCCTTGTCGTGATGTTCTTTGGCTGAGGAGGGTTATAAGGATAACGTTTGAGAAACTCTTCTAGATACCCAGGAATCTCGTCAACATCCGAATCACTATCATCATCTGAGATAATGACCTGCGTCGACCCTTTAGTTTGAAGGATATGGTCAAAAGCTCGGCTGAAGTTCCGCAGCTGTGCCCGTAACTTCCGGTGATCATCTTGCAAACCACCGAAGAATTCGTCATTGTATCGGCCATATATGCCATCTCTGGCAAGGCGCTGAAAGTCACTGGCAATGCCAAGGAGAAATGACCTGAGGTCCTCTTGAGTGGATCGAGATTTTCCAAGACGATCAAGTTCTTCTTGTCGCTCTCTGAGTGTCGTTTCTATGTCTGTTATAACTCCAGGCAGACTGTTGCGAATGTGGCTATAGAGCACATGACTGAGCTTCTTCCGCAAGCTCACGATGCCGCGATTCTCGGAGGGAATAGTTGCCCACGCGCCCTTCTGGAAGAATGCATCTTCGACTTGGTCTCGACCTTCCAAGCTGCTCTCATCTTCAGCCCTGTTGCGCAGGACGTGCCACCCGAGCTGCAGCTTATGTGCAGCCTCCTGATTCTTGGCCAGCTTGATGTATTCCTTCTCAGCGTCAAAACCAGGGCGAGTCAGATCAGGCTTGGTGATGACACCAATGGTTCGTCGTCGTTCCGGATCGATGTTCTTAGCTTTCTGGAGGGCTAAATGATTGGCAAGGTTATTATTCGCAGTGATAACCACTAGAATAATGCTGTTCTTTTGACGCATATAGCTCTCAACAAGTTGGTCGACCGTTTCTTTACCACTGAATGACTGGTTTTCGGTGTCCACTTGAAAGAATCCTGGGAGGTCAACGAGACTCAGTGGGTACATCTTTGGCCCTTCAATTTCGAGACGGAGCACGTCCTTGGAGAACTCCATCCCAGCCTTGCTAAAGCCCATGCACTCTTTGGCTTCCGTGATGATGTCGCCCAAGTCATCCTCGCGAAACCCAGTTCTCTGGAATCTCTTTGCTGGTTTAGATCTGTCTGCAAATCTGACGCTCACATCGATTCCAGTCTCATTAGCGCGCCTGAAAATGAGCTCAGTTGCAAATCTTGTGCAGAGATTTCCTTGAACTGGAAAGCGAACATGGGAAATAGCCTCAAGGACGGATGATTTGCCAGCCGACTGATCGCCAACAACAATGATTTGCGGAAGATTGACGATACGACCGACGCCGCAAGCACTCAGACTATCACTTATATCGTGTAGAGCTTTAGTCTCAGTGGTATTGAGCTGGTCGAGAATGTTGGCGTCCAGAGAAACATCCATTGCAAAGGTCGTAAAAGATCAATTGTTATGTACGCAGATAGTAAGAAATATTGTTCATTCAATTCAATGGAAACCTGAGACTCACCTAGCCCTCCTTTATGTACTAATCCTGCGTGAAAGTCCTAGGCTTAGAATGTACAAAAGGGGACATTCCCCCGCGCTTCAGAAACAATGTAATTTGTGATCTGCAGCAATCACACCACTGTAAGGTTTCAGAGAATACATGGGCATGTTTCTGTTGGTTCTGCCAAAGAACAGGGTTTCGTGTGACAACAGCAACCAACACGCATATGAAGGTACACAAGGTACATTCGAATCGTGGCAGCCTAACAGCATCGTGCAAAAAGGGCCAAAGGATCTGCCAAAAGTATCATCCGGCAAAGAGGCTAATTACGTATTTGCATTGTTCTATGCCTTTCATCCTAGGCTCACGTAGTGCCAATTGTTGAATAAATTTGATTTAATATATCAGCCGTCGTCTGCGATGGCTACCTCCCGTTTACGCTACTCGTCTGTTGGTTGCTGCATCTGCATCCTTGTGCCTTTTGATGGATCTGCCAATTTGACCTTGCTTAAAAAGGTCTAATACTAACCAATAAATGCGACTTCGGCGTACTAGTGTGAGGGGGCTATGCAGCCCGCAAGCTGTGCCCCCATCTTGCTTTCTTGTTGTCTCGCAAGATCCTTGGTTTTTGTGGTGCTGAGTTGGATCATCTTGGCGGACGCATTGGAGCTTATACCCCTGGAAGGGAGGCAGAAGAGTCATATTTTAAGTTATCTTCTTATCAGCATTTATGCTGTAGCAATT
>NJCR01000150.1:85046-109138 GCA_002234235.1 Fusarium hostae
AATCACCACACAGAACTTAGCTCGCAAGCTGAGTCTTCCATTTCTACTTCGAAGTCGTGACAGAACCAGAATCATCGCGCTTGTTGTGATCCCACATGCATTAAAATGATGTTGGATTGGTGAGAAACCCAGTAATATATTCCATTGCTCCCTTGCTTTGACTTTTTGGTCGACTGTTCAAACCGATGTTGGTAAGATTGTCGAGCAATCCATGGCCTTGGCCACACCAGGGCCATGTCTCAGCCACCCGCAGTAGCTTCAGCAACCCCCCCTTCAGTTAGTTTCTATTGCTCTTCACGGTCCACTTTGATCTCTACGTCAGGCTTCCTTGACCATTTTTTTTAATACTAACAAATTGCATATATACCCGGCGACCATGAGTTCCCAGATAGAAGCTCCATTGGTCAATATCTACGATGCGCTTCGTAAGAAATTCCACCCTGAAGACAGGGCTCTCTTCCAAATACAGTTTCCTGCTCAACCTCTGGAGAGAAGCGATTTCCATTACAATGGGAGCGATTCAGACTTTGCACAGATGACCAAACCATTTTCCGTGGCTGAACCCGAGTTCCTTTTTACAGATGATATGCTTGGCTTATCCAACATTTTTCGGGGTCCGAATGGCAGCAAGCTATCTGAGAAATACGACCAGGTGCTTTCAGGCCTCATTTCGGCCGACGAATAGGTCAATACTGATCAAGCCAACGAAGCTCCAAAAAGTTGTAGACGATGTAACGACAGCTGTTAATGCCACAGAAGCGAAAATGCTCAAGGGCTTTACGGATTAAGCTGCCAGCTGCATAAAACTCTCCTTTGCTCAAGCTTTTGCGGTGACGCAGGACAGAGTTGCAGCTTTAGAAGTATTGAACGATACGAAAAAAGAAAAAAAGAAAAAGAAAAAAAGAACTCAACGCATCGCTTCACAAGTGCCAAGAAGGGCCACTAAACGATAACCGGTAGAAGTCTCTGGTTGCACTGCAGCTGAGATATGTAAAGAACTCAATAGGCCTTGCTAAAGCTTCCGAAGGACTTTCTAAGGCTTAGATAGCAGCCTCACAAGCCACCAGTAGCGATGGCAGACTTGAACTCCGGATCATTAACGACTAGATTGCGTCGCTCACTATGGACATTGGGAAGTACCAAAGAATGCTTCAAAAATCCTGCTGTCAGAACCTCGAAAAGATTGCCAGTACCTTGCCAGGTAATGCAACAACTCCAGGGTGGGGAACCTTGACCATCGGTAGTCAGACATCGACAGTTTTTTATGGTCAAGTAGTATCTTGCTATGCTTTCAGGCTTCTAAGGGCGACAGGATAAGAACCAGGTAGCTGGGTACGGTATAAAGAGTTACGACAAGATAATCGAGGTCCGCATTGCTGCACCTCAGATTCTTGGCTGGTTTACGCAGTTATCTCTATGGAATGAGTGAATAAGTGAATAAAGAAATATCAAGGATAAGTTGGCCACTTTCCCAACCCACAGCGGGCATGTTCAAACAAGTAATCGGCTAAGATGTTTGTATGTGAAATGTCTATTAACATTTGGCCCAACTCGTAGCTAGAACCTATCTTGGTACGTCCGCTTATGAAAAGAAAGGCTTATAAAAGAAAAGAAAAACAATTCCATACATACATTGGATCCATCGTAGCAGAAACTACCAAAGTACCCGCCGTCCGATAAGTGATCACAACGACACGAATAGAGAACCAACAATTTGCACCCGACACTCAACCCTGAATAGTTCCTTTTCTTTAGTCTTTTGCATGTGCTATTTCGACCTCAGAAGCAAGGCCAAAAACTCTCCCGATAAATATTTTGCACTCGTCCATCTCCCTGCCGATGGGATGGGGCTGGATAACCCCCCGAGCGTTCTCCATGAACTTCATCGGACGTCGTCCACAAAGGATCCATTCGAGCTTTGGCAACGCCTTTCGGTAACTCTTTGTATTCTCAAGCATGCGATACAGATGTGCATGCTCCCAAGCTAACCTTGATTCGCCTCGGCCCTGCACGAAACGAGCGAGCTCGGGGTGATCCCTCGCGGTCTGGAAATCTTCCGGGTTTGCCATGCATTGTCTGTAGTATGAGTTATGCCCAAAAATCTCGTTTACCCTGGGAGGATAGGCGTCTCCTCGAAGGACCAGCATTTTGAGGTTCTTGAGATTTTGTAGATGAGCTTGCAGGTTTTCATGGTCGATGAGCCAGATGGGAAAGGTCTCTTCTGTGTAGTCCTCGTATGGTGTGAACTTGTGTTCCCTCTCAGCGCAACGGAGACCTAATTGCTCCAGAGACGTAAGGTCGCAGATGGCGGCTAGACAACCCGGCATAATGTCAAAATGGTCGATTTCGCGACCGGAATCCTTATTTTGACCTCCCCATTGAATATACAAGGAGCGAAGGCTATTGAATCGACCCTTTCCAAGGCCAGGGATCAAGACTCGATCGAAGTAATTATCGCGACCCGACATATAATAACCTTGAGCGACCCAAAGCTTTTTCAGGTTATTATGCTTGTGAATCAATTTTGTGATAAGCTGCGAATTATCATCAGAATCAACGACAAGCTCCTCAAGATCCCGGTATGGCTCTTCGGCATGAGAACGGATGAGATCCTCAAAGTCCCTAACAGCAGAATGATGCAACTGGAGAGACTTGAGTGGCGCAGAGAGGAAAGAAGCCATGCTTGCTTCATCTATTGCGTCCGGACCGGGCTTGATTCGGAGCTGTCGTAGTTTAGGGAAGGACTTCGAATCGGTTCCAAGAGAGAGAGGCTTCCAAGCTCTGGGATCCCATGTTTTCCAGTGCAGTGATTCAAGAGTCGGGGAGCAAAGCTGGAAAAGAGTTCTGAAGAAGTCGTTGGAGGGATTTCGTCGCCGTTGTTCCCCACCTCGAAGGATATCATTCTCTTGGTCCCAGGAGCCTGCTAACCTAACGTTCATCAGAGAGAGAGAGAGATCGCAAAGGCCAGGCCAGCGGGGTCAGAGGAGGCCCTAGAGAGAACTCCTCAGCGATGATGGCTCTGTTGATAATAAGGTTATGGACTGTGGAGGAGGCAAACAGCGAGAAAGTGTCTTTCTCTATTGGGAAATTGCAAGACCAAACCAGGGACTCGAGGTTGCGCATGGCTTTAAAATTTAGGACCACAGCACGCTGGATTTGACCAAAGATCGCTGCAGCATCTTCTTTGATTCGAGTAGCTCCTTCGTACTCATTATCACCGTATGGATCGCCTCGGAATATCCCCCAGACGTCATTGTGAATAGTGCGAGCCTGGTATGGGTCGGGTTTGAAGGTAAATTTCCGTATGCAGTCCCTGATACCGGGACCAGTGCGACCAGCAACCATGTCTTTGACGAGTTCGGGCAGAACCCTAATCTTATTCTGACTGTAGTCGAATGTGAACTCGGAGAATTTGCAAGCACGGGAAAGCCCACAGCAGTCAGAATTAACGAAAGCAAGCTGTTACAAGGCTTTTTTGTCCTCGGCGACGAAGCGGACGATCTTGGCCAGGATCTCGCTCGGCATCTGAAGCAACCAGCACTTGGACGCAAGAGGCCGACCTTGTATCACAGTATCAAGAAGCAGGGGTTCAAGGCGGGGCTTCGGCTCACCCCGATAAAAGTCCATTTCCGCAGCCGTCTCGGCCCCGTACATGATGTTAGAGATATCATAGTCAGAACGCATTGTAGCACGTGGGTATGGAGGCGGCGTAATTTAAGATAACTTGTTCAATTGATGATATTGAAAGGTTAGGGATTTCAGGATGTATGACGACGTGACTACCTTACCCCAGTGGAAAAAAGAAAGCCCATTCCTACACAAGCCACGGAGTACTCGGCAGCCAAAAACATGCTGTTCATTGGTGTATTATTGCGGTGTATAGCACGTGTAAATGAAACATGCGCGTTCAGTAATAGAGTTTAATTGGTTTTGGCGACAATCAACACGCTGACGCGTCAGGTTCGTGAGTTGTCCAACCCAGCATCAGATCTGTATCAATATTCCAGAAATAAAGCTATATTCCTATAAAACTTAAAGTCTACTGAACTTACACGGTCTCAGAGCTCCAACTAATTAACCATCATGGTGACAATTAGTGCAGTAGTTCAACGTGATCTGACAACTGTTGGAAAGGTATGCTGTTCCACATTTACTCACTCCGTCGTTATCCTTCATGTGCTGGACACTGCAAAATTGTTAACACAAACTCATCATCGACCACACGAGGGTTGACTTACGCCTCCTTGATATCCTTGCCCTTCATTCCAAGACCATAGTCATCGCACTTAAACTGGGCTGTGCAACCAGCTTGACCAAAAGTCGCGAGCATGACCATGCCACTCTTGATTCTAGCATATCGCGAGACGTAGTCCTTGTAAACTGTCTCATCATCGAAGCCATCGTTCAAGGCACGGTCACATGCATCATCAATGCTGCCGCATTGACTTGAACCCTTGTTGTTCGCATCAGTCTGCGTGGGCAAAGGCGTCTCAAGCGTAACGGCGTCTCCGATACCCTGCGTGTAAGTATACTTTCCACCAGGGTAGTTTCCAACCATCACTGTGCGGTCGGGGTAAGAGACGACTGTGCCATCATCTGTCTTGACGAAAGGCTCGGGATCGGGCTTCTCGGTGACCTTAGGCTCAGGAGCATCGGTAGGAATAGAGGAAGGGAAAGTCGTGTAGTCGGCACAAGACGACGAGATCAAATCAGTGGAGACATAGTAGCCCTTGCCGCTGACTGTAGTCTCACAGGCGCAGTAAGGATCAATGCCGGGATTGGCGTGAATGATGCAAGGATACTCGCGCTCAGGGCCTCCTGTGGTGGTAGTAGCGAAAGTAGTAGACTGAACAGAGGTCTCAGTAGATGTAGGTCCTATTGTTGTTGACTGCTCGGTAGATTCAGCAGTCGTGGCCTCGGCTGAAGTTTTCTCGGCGGTAGTGGTATCCTGAGTCTTTGTGGTCTCGGAAGCCCCAGTACTCGACTCTTCAGTGGTTGCAGACTCAGCGGAGGTTTCAGTCGTGCTTCCTATAGTAGGGGTAGCATCGACATCCACAACGACTGTATCAACTCCCATGCTCAGCTGAGGAAGCTCGGTCGTCTGAGTAGAAGTAGCAGCAGAAGTCTCAGTAGTTCCTCCAGTCGTCGGAGTCGCATCGACGTCTACGACTACCGTATCCACGCCCATCGTCAGTTGAGGAAGCTCGGTAGTCTGGGTAGATGCTTCAGTGCTGGTGGCCTCCGTCGAAGCTTCACTGGAGGTAGCTCCGGTGGTAGGAGTAGCATCAACGTTTACGACGACAGTCTCAACGCCCATCGTTAGCTGAGGTAGCTCAGTGGTGCTAGCCTCAGTAGTAGATGTTTCTGAAGACTCGGCCGTAGACTTGGCTTCGGTAGTCTTTGCCTCGGTCTTGGTCTCTTCCTCAGCGGTGCTCTTGTCATCGTCATCGTCGTCATCATCATCAGAATCATCAGGATCCTGAGGTGTTTGGGTTCCGACGGGAGTTGGTACACCTCCGTTGATGACGACGGCTGAAGGAGCAGGAGTGATACCAGGGAGAGGAGGGAGGACGTAGCTTCCGGGCGCGGGTCCTAACCTCATATCAGTATGGGATTTTAACGGAAGTCAGTGAACTTACCAATACCCCAAAGAACGATGCCGCCAGGACCATTGTCCTTACCAGCATGCTCACAGAAAATCAAGCATGAAGGGCCAAATAGAACAGGGACAACGACGTCATTGCCATCGTTGTCCTTGGTGCTGTGCAGAGTGTTCTCAGTGACGCCAGAGATGGTCTCTTGAGGCTCAGCTGTGACAGCAGCAGGAGGGACCGTAACAGGAGCCTCGTCCTTCTTGGTGGTAGGCTCAGGGTCAGCCTCATCCTTGGTCTTGGGGTCATCATTGTCTGCATCTTCGGACTTGGGATCAGACCCTTCGTCCTTGCTAGTAGGTTCAGCATCCTCCTGCTTGGTAGTAGTAGGTTTGGGGTCCTCAGGCTTCTCGGTAGTCGATGGCATCTCATCAACAGGCTGTTCTGAGGAAGTGGTCTTGACGACGGGTGCCTGGGTACTGGTGGTCTCCTCACCAAGAAGGGGCTGGGAAGTGGTATCCTGAGGTGCCAGTTGCTCAGTTGTGGAATCCTGGGAAGGAGGCTGCAGAGTGGTTGTCTCAGGGAGAGGACCTTGCTGTGTAGTGGTTGTATCAACAGCAGGGGGTTGCTCAGTAGTTGATTGAGGTGCAGGAGGCTGTTGCGTTGTAATGTCAACTACTGGGGGTTGTTGGGTAGTGATCTCAACACCGGGTGTCTGATCAGTCGTGGCGGTATCAAGAACAGGCGGCTGCTGAGTGGTGGTCTCCGCCACGGGAAACGCCTGGGACGTTGTAGTGCCAATAGCTGGAGGCTGTTGGATTGTCGTCTCAGGACCAGGGGGCTGCTCCGTCCCAGTAGTCTGCTGTTCAATAGGCACTTCAACTGAAGTTGCCTGGTCGAGAGATGCCTCGCCATTGGCAGTAGTAGTACCCTCAACCGCAACGTCGGTGCTCTTGGAATCGGGGAGCTCGAGCAAGACACCGGTGGAAGTAAATGCAGAATCAGGAACCTGAACACCTGTAACGGTCTCGGGAAGTGCAACATCTGCAGATGTTGTCTTATCAAGCACAGGAATCTCAGATGGAGTAGTCTCAAAGGGAAGAGGGTGAAGAGTTGTAGTAGTGGATTCACCAATGGCTCCAGGGGTCTCTGGGAGTTGAGCCTCTGCCAAAGCGGCGAGAGCCACGACAAGACCGGCCAGACGCATAACGAGTGATTGTCTAGGCCTCAAAGTAAAAAGAATGACTTAGTTGGTGTATAACGAATGAAAGAACTCAGGGTGAGTATGTCGGGCCAGGCCTACGCGACAGACTGTAGAGACTTAACAGATAGGTATATAACCTGGACACTAACTCAGGCTTACATCTGACCTAAAGTTCCACGACTCGTAGACTATGCGTTGGTGACAAGACGCTATGGCCAACCTAATCTTGCTAGTTCCATAGAGTGGACATGTAACTGAAACGGTTCAGAAGGATCGAATCCTAGTTACATTGTAGGTTCATCGCCCTGTTATAATTTCGGCCCGTGCCGTTCCAAGCCACATCTCGTCGGGTTCCCTTTTCCGCCTGGCGATTGATTCTTGGATCCTCGCTTACCCCTGTGGATCGCTTCCTTTTCGATGCGGAGCTGAACTCGCAAGGTTGCATCGATGACGTTGGACAGCCTTGCAAAGACCACTAAGGGACTCGCGTGATTAATGAATCTCCAGTTTCAATCTCTTTCTTTTGCTCGACATGAGTCACTGTTGTTGGCTTCGCCCTGGTTCGGGCATTTCCATTTATGTCTGTCGCTGTCACAGTTTGCGACCCAGTAGCCAAGGTACCGTCGCCTATCATTCCTTCGGCTTCGAAACCTTTGGTACAAGATGGAGTTTTCCGATTAACAACAAATGCGTCCTGTAGGAAAGCTTGAATATTACTTTGGTCTTTCAGGACAAACCCATAGCCCAATGTAAATTTCTGGATTCGCTCAAACTTCAACTACCAGACCATTATCTCACTTCCCAAATACGCTCGCCAAAACAAAGCGTTGATCAAGAAACATGCTTAATCTTGGACGTTTTGTTACGCGTCATCCTATCGATTGCCGTTGCAGCTGTTCGATCCGCGTTCGTAGAATTGGCCTATGAAATAACCGTCAAACCGAACAAGTGGATAATGACACATAGAAAGTTGGAACCCTGGACCAACACATGCTCCATTCGTGAAAGATCTCCATAGTTGAGAGCCCTACTGGGCCAAGTACGTTACAACGTTTGATCCTTTGGGGCCGTGACATTCTCAATCTCAGCCTTGCAATGGTGGCTGACTGTCACATCAAGTGAATCCTTCACGCTTATCTATGGATCGCAATCTAACCATCCCTTTCACGGCAAGGCTCTCGGCATTGCGAAATATTCGAGGCTATGCAAGAACACGAGATTATGATGAACATCCATAAGCGCCCAGTGAAACCTTGAGCCAGAAAAGGATCGTTTTCTCAACGGATTTCCATGACATTAGAATAAGCACATGCGATTTTGATCCAATTTTCTAGGATTGATCAGCAGCAGACTAGACGATAAAGTTGAAGTCTTAGTCAACTCCGCCAATCTTTGCAACGTTATTCAGAACCCCTTGTCTATTACTTTCGGCCGACAAGCTGTCAAGGAATGGCGGGTAAGACGGAAGGGACAGTATTTTCGGAGTCTTCATGTCTTGGCTGACGATCGTAACTTTGTCCCACCTTCCAAGTCCCATCGCGCACAGACAGATCATGCCAAGAATGAACAACAAACCCGCTTTTCTGTGATCCTTTCTATGGACCGCATGTACTGTAATTTCGTCCTGATTCAGCCCTTGACCGTTAACGCTGAGAAATCCTAGTGTCGCATTACTCTTGTCAGCTTACACCGATTTCCCAACTCTATCCGGCATATATGTAGGACAAAGACTCTGAAGTCGTCCCTCATCACCTAGCTCATTACCTCGAGCAATACAGTCGTTTCCAACCGTCTTTTGGTTTTATACACTCGTTTCAACCGTCACTCTTTTAGACCTATCTGGCTCATCATCATGTTGGGCTTCAAGAGTTTCCAAAACGGCTGGGCCAAGTTGTTGGCTTCGCTGTTCTTCCTCCTCGCTGCTTCTCAGCTCTGCATTGCTGCACCGTACACCACTCAGTGAGTTCACCATCTCCTCTTCGGTTGATCAAGCTAATGCTCCAAGGCTCGCTGTTCGAGATGATCAACACCTCTACTCTAGAGTCATCACTCCTGAGCTAGATGCCTACAAACAAAAGCTCGACGCCAGTGAAGCTGCCAACACATACGTTGGCCAAGGAGAGACCCAGTTTGTAGACTTCACTACTGGCGGTGATCACGTAGTTGGAAGCTCAGCTTTCGCTGGATGCTTCGGTGTCATCCTCGCGACCAAGCAAGGTACCATTGTCGGTCATTATAACCTTGACCAGGCTGGTTTGGACACCGCTAAGAAGGAGATCCCCGATCTGTACAGCAAGCACAACGACAAGGTTGGAGGTGCTGCTGCCCATCTTTACTCTGCCGTATACTATGAGAACGGTGAGCTTGTTGACGGAAACCTGTATAACGAGTACAAGCAGTTTCTCAGGGATCTTGTTGGAAAGGAGCCTGAGGACCACCATTACACTGAGGCTGCTGAGACTGTTCCCGAGGAGGATCTGTTCGAAGACAAGTGGGATAAGGATGCGGTGAGCGGTGGTTTCGTTGTTGAGAACTCTGGTGGTGGCGGTGCCGATACCAGTATCTTCTTCATTACCATTGAGCGACAGCGCACCAGTGCTCAGTTGCCTGATCGCCGCTAAGTCCAGTGGTCGCTTGGCATTCAGGTTTCGGGCGCTTTTGATGTACACCTTCATTTTTGTACCTGTCTACCATGTCAGATAGAATCTATGCCAGCTTCACATCTACCAATCTACCATTTAATTCTCCGATTTGATTCATCTCAACGTGAAACCACCGTTTATCTTCTCACAGTCTTACGGCGTTCTTAAAATCGATCTGTAAGAATCTTGAACCCATGCTGGCCTCGGAAATATAAATGTTGATCATCTGTTAAATTCAAAGCTAGCTTGTGAAATATATATGCCTCAAAGAATACCATTATGAGATATGCCGGCCACAATAGCCCATCACTTTCTCCGCTGAATGCCCAGACATTCAAGGAACGGTCCGTCATGACAAGCTACCAGGTATGCTTGCTCTGTCGTAGACTCATTAACATGTTTAAACTTGCACCACGAAGGCACAGCAAAAGTATCGCGTGCCTCCCAGTTGAACGTCATCGTCTCTCCTGCCGGCGTCACGAGCTCGGTACGACCCTTTCCTTCGTAACAGTGATAAAGATATGATTGGCTTTCTTGCGACTCTACCGTCGCGCCAGGGCTCAGTCTCTCGGCTTGGACTCCGAGGAATGTTGATAAAGGCTTTCCGTTGGAAAGTTTATAGTGATAAATGGCGTAGTCGCTCTTGTCAGCACTGAGTTCTTTCTCAACGGGAGCCCATGGGAAACGGAATTCGCAAGGGTCGCAATGTCTGACGGCGTTAGCAAGATCAACTTCAGATTGCAGGGTAGAAAAACACTCACTCGCTGGGATATCGTGGGTCAGAGTAACCCTCAGCAAAGTGAACTGGAGCAAAACGGAACAAAGGCAGGTTCAACATATCCAACCAGACAACTGGCTTGTCACTCTCATTTCCATGATCATGCCAGTGCCAGATCGGGGTAATGACAACATCGCCTCTGACTAGAGGCATCTTCTTGCCCTCGACTGCTGTGAAACCTTCGCCATCAATGATGAAACGCGCAGCAAAGGCAAGATGCCTATGTGCTGGCGCTGTTTCGCCAGAGTTGACGATCTGAAGACCCCCATAAATAGTGTCTGTTGTATATGGTGATTCTAGAAATGTCAATCAGATAAGCCCAATAACAAGACTGATGTACTCACGCATGCTGGGATTCACTAGCATCAAGACTCGTCGCTCAGCCTTCTCCTCCGGCACCAATTTGGCCGCTGTCTCCAGATGAGGCAAGGCTTCTCTGTATGTCCACATATGAGGCTTCGCTGTGGGGTTTGGTGTTGGCGGCACCATCATGCTCATCTGTGACCAAAGAGGCTCCAAGTTCTTTGATGGTAGTTCTCTGAGATACTGCTTCATCTCTGGCGAGTCGCCATCCGAGGGGCCCGAGGCCACTGTGCTAGTATAATTTCCCATTGTTTGTGTGACTTCTGTAAAGAGTAAAAAACGATGTTGAGATTATCTTTTGCTTGGTTGTGACTCGCAAGTGTTGTTGAAGTTTTCTGGAGGTAAATAGCGGATTGATATGGTCTTGGAGTAGATAACAATCGTAAGATCCCCAGACAAGGGGAAAGCTGGGGAAATAGCATCGATAGGTAACAGAATTCGTCCAACGGTAACATTGAACCGCGTCTACTCACTCAAGCATCCACAACAGCCGAAGTCAATATCCGTCCTCCGGGTTCACTCCGGTGGGATCCGGGCTCTGTCCTTCCGGCCGGACCGCGCTATGACTGGCCACAACAGTGGATCGCACCACCAACGCTCTCCGACAATCATCACGCCTTTTAGAAACAACTATAACAGTTAGTATACAACTTTGGACATGATACAACAATGAGAATAGCCAATATTGCAGAAACATTGTATCGCAGAAACATCACATCTTCATTCGCTCGCAAAATGTCTTCAGCAACTTGGAACCGCCTCATCCGCTTTGTCGATGACAACGGAAACGAGACTTTCGGAGACCCTGTAATTGAGAATGACAAGGACTTTTCTGAAAAGTTAGCCAAGAATGACCTATGGGCTGTTGAGTACAAGGGTCAGAGTCCTGTGGCACAACTCACCAAGGGTGAGAAGGTGCATGTCAAGGCTGTGCGGGAGTTGCTGCGACCGGCTGATGTGCCAATCATCCGATGCATTGGACTTAACTACATCAAGCACAGTAAGTAAACAGTACCTGTCTACTGGGAATATGCTGACTTCTGTGATTAGTCAAGGAAGGTGGCCGAACACCGCCGCCTTATCCCTCATTGTTCATCAAGCCCTCTACTTCCATCGCTGGCTTCAATGAGGATGTACCCATCCCCAAGATCGCCCAAGATGGCACAATAGACTACGAGGGAGAGCTAGTAAGTTCCACATGCCTTCTCACCTACAAAGAGATCTAACAAGTATTTCAGGGCATTGTGATCGGCAAGTCTGGCAAGAACATCACCAAAGAAGACGCTCTCTCCTACGTAGCAGGCTACGTCGTCTCCAACGACGTCTCCGCTCGAGCATGGCAACGAGACCCCAAGAAGGCCGGTGGCGTCCCCCAATGGTGCTTCAGCAAGGGTTTCGACAAGTTCGCTCCCATTGGACCTCTTCTCGTCTCTCCTGCTGTTGTTGGTAACGCTTCCAAGTTGCACTTGAGAACAACTGTCAACGGTGAGGAGAGACAAAGTGAGGGCACGAATGATCTTCTTTTCGGTGTTGAGGAGATTGTCAGCTTCATCAGCCAGGGAACAACACTTGAGGCTGGAACGGTTGTTCTCACAGGGACACCATGCGGTGTAGCTATGGGAATGAAGGAACCTAAGTATCTTAATGACGGTGACGTCGTGGAGGTTAGCATCACTGAGTTGGGAAGTGTCAAGAACAATATGGTGTTCGAGTAATGGGTAGATTAAAACATGGTATTTGGTAAATTAGACATAGAAGCAACCTTTTCTTTACGCTATTCGTTCAAAAGCTCCCAAACTCCTTGAATATCGTTCAGCCATGACATATCATTTACATCTAGGTTGAAAGCGGCAAGTTCCTGAGGATTGAAGTCCGGTATTGGGGTTTGAAACTCTTCAGCAAGTTGCTGAACCAGATCAGGAACTTCCATGTTGGCTATCGTCTGTTGAGGTACCGCTGGATTATTCCCTTCGCCGAGTCTGTTGTTGTTCCCCGTCTCACGTCCGGGTGAGCCACGAGGTGTCGCTTGCAAGATCTTTGATGAAAGGATATGTAAAGCTGCCACGCATCTACGGGGAGATTGGCCGAACTGCTCATGAGCCTTGAGCACTGAGATAGCTTGACCCCAAGATCTTCCGATTTCCACAGCGGAGAAAACATCTGGTCGAAGTTTGGCGGCGATGAGTACTGTAGCAGCGGAGTAGATGTAGTATACTCGATACCACCATGCCGGAAGGAGACCAACGGTGCTATCTAGTGTCTGGTGCTTCACCAGAGTGTTGATCATGTTTTGAGCTGTCGTGACGCAGAACATGGCGCCCTGTTGAACAACCCGAGCTTGCAAGTTGTCGTCCATGGGCTTCTTATCCTGGGGAGATTGGGTGAGACAGAACCTGGAGAGGACTGGTCTCAATAGGAGGATGCGTGCATGGAGGAATCTGTTTATGAGTTAGCCAGATTAATCCATAGTGGACATGGGTGAGACAAACCTCATGCGAAGGATCACGGCTTGTCGACGTGCTATCTCATCCTTATTCGACTCCAACAATTCCCATCTGAGATGATCTGGTAGCTTTGACTGCCATCTGCTGATACAGCGATCTAATTGCACCACTCTGTCCAGGTCTTCATCCTCACCATCCAAGCCCTCAAGGTCAAAATGTGACTCCTTCTCTTTTGGTCGATTGCCCTGTGAACCGTCGTAGAAGGCAATCATGGTCTTGTGGATGATCTCATAAAGTCGCACCGATCTCACAAAGAAGCTATAATATTCCAAGTTTTGCATTCCGGTCTGAGCGTTCGAAGTTTCGGCTGGTAATGGCACATGTTTTCCAGGATGCTGGGAGATCATAGCAGGGCGACCATGGGTCACAGATACCATGCTGGTTGAGTTAGCTTGATGGGTCTCACGATGCAACCAAGTGTACTTACCGATCCATCAGGACGCAGCCATACCATATCCTGCGCAACAGCTCTCGCTCGCCAGGATCCGAACGATTCGCCGAGGTCTCGGGCAGGTGAAGTCCCAACCCCTGGGCCATCCTGATGGCAGAGCCAATAACCATCCATGTCTGGTGCGGATTATATGTACTCTGAAGATACTGGCTCGTTACCAGTAGACACTGCACCAGCTCAAGGGATCCAGGTTCCCAGGGACTCATAGGCAACAGCTCCTGCGCCCTCTGGAAGTATGTCTCACTCGACTGCTCTCGCTGTTCTAACGAATGAGATTCGACAAGTTGGGTGGAAAGGGCCAAGATGACGTTCAGCGTAGCAACAAAGACGCGCTCATTCAAGTCCATTGTCGTGCCAGAAAATATTGCATTGTAAGCACGAGTCCACCGGTTTCTATCCAAGAACGGATACAGTGGGTCAACGTAGAACCAGTACAGCTCTATGAGATGATCCGCCTGCCTGCGCGGAGGTAGGACGTATGAGAAGTCTGGTGATGTAACTGAGGCAGGGCCCATAACACCAGCTGGCCGAGATGTATTTGATGCATTGTCACTTGAGCTTGCAGGCTTTCCCAGCCTCACATCGATGGCTTTCTTGATCTGAGCTGTGAAAGAGCCCGCGCTGCTCTTCCCAAAGAACTCTTCCGTGCTCGTTCCCTCATCAATGACCGCCGTCATGGAGTCAACAGCAGAAGGACTGTTCGAACAAACTGAAGCTCCAACATTGCGTTGGCCACCGTGCGAGTCCGGTCTGGTGCCACTGCCGGGGGTAGATGTCACTGGGGAGTGATGATGTGGCGGTGGTGGCGGCAGCGGCAGAGGCATAGACCGTCGCGGTTGAGGCTCGTATGTGTTCACCGCTGGTAGAATGGGAATAAGTGGACTTGCCATAGAAGGAGAACTACCCTGTCTTTGCACTGGCAAAGCTGGTGATGGAGGAGCAACAGGACGTCCATTCTGGGCTGCAGTGAAAGGCGCTGCGCCTATTGGCCGGCGATGCTGTATGAAGGCAGTCGAACTAGCGCTAAAGTTGCACTTATCCCTCAGAGCCAACTTCCTACTACAAGAGCCACAAACTGCAGCCTCTTAGCCTTTCTCCCCTCCTGGGGCTAATCGTTTGTCTCACCTGGCCGTACACCGTCACACTTGACCTTCTTGGCTCTGCAGTTGTCGCAAGCGACATCAATCTTGAGGCGTTTGGCTCCACTCTGGTGATTAGCAGAGGCACCATCATCTAATCGTCGTGGAGGCTCCATGTGTAGTCCAGTTCCGTATCCGAGGGGAATGTCGTTCGTTGTTGGGTCGGGAGAGGAGGATCTTCGGAATGGACATGAATTGGTTCGGAACGGGGAACCCCAGAATTAAGAGACAAGATTATGAAGCTGGAGGCGGCTGGGATCACATACGGCTAAAATCCGGGGAACATTAGCGGAGATCACAGAATCTTTGCATTAGCCCACTCGGAGCTCGTCGGTAAGTGGCATACGGGCTATACTGAGCTGAAGCAACACTACCTATTTACAAACTAATTAACCGTCGGAAATGTTTTACTGCACTAGTGACGGAATTACAATATTGATTGTATCTCCTTTTGGCTCAATAACTCCAGCCGAGGTTTGTGGATCAACTGAGTTTGACCCTCCTAGGCCAATCGGCGACCCTTGCTTTAAGCCACTGAGAAACAAGGTTCCCCTCTTTCTCCGCATCCTCAGTGTCTGTCTCTACGCGTCACTTTCGCATCTCCTCCCACTGACCCGCGTCTTTGACTGGCTCCTCCCAAGTTGGCCGATTTCTAACAAAGATCTCATTCGCTGGTTGGAACTTGGGCCTAAACCTCATTTTAGCTTGAGCGAAATGAGCATAGGGTAGCTTACTTACCATCCCTCCAGCAATGGGAGTCGGATCATGTAGAATTTACCCTTTGCTGCTGCTGGAATAGTCCAGAGCGTGCATCCACATGTGCGGCAAAATTCTTTCTCTTTGGAGCTTCCGCTTGATGTGTCGGAGAGTGAGTACTTCGTAACAGTGTCTTCAACAGTAGTGGAGATATCGACATCTTGAGTCGCGAATTTGCCGATCTGTCGGGTATAGGTTAGCGCCCAAGCAACATTTGCTCCAGTGGATATTTACCAGCTGATGGGTGCCACCAGCTCCTTTGCAGCAGTGTTCACAGTAACATGATAATACTGTAACTGGCTCTGAAGAGATCGTGAAATTCACGTTGCCGCAAAGGCATTGTCCCGAATAAGGTAATGGCATGTTTTGGATTAACGTTGAGTTCCAGAGACACGCTATGTGAAGGCTACCTCAATTCTATTATTCCTCACATTCTTTCAATACTCTAACTGTATTATACCATTCTAGTGTCTAGAAATGGTGTTGACATACCCACTTACACAAGTGCTCGGAAGAGATTGCTTTCGTGACCTCTTCCGGATTCCATCCGAGACAGAAGGATTGATCTAAGCTTCGGACCCGATCCGAGGAACTGCTGACTCTCTAATCATTACGTACGTACTAGAATCCGGCGTTTTAGTCTACCGGTGTGCTGGTAATGTTCGGTCCCGGAGCTAGCCTAGCAGTAGAAAGTTGCTTGTCCGAGTTTGTAGCGGAGAGCTCGAGGAGTAAAAGCTGTAGTAAAAGCTGTATGATGGATGGAGGGGGGACCGAGACTCTCATGGTATATTTGGCAAATTAGCCTATTAGGTCTTTTAGTGAATCTAGCCTATTGATGATAATTATTTGGATCATTTTGTGAGCGCGGGTAAAGTACGCGACAATTTTCACCCCTCACATTATGGAATCTGTTAGCACAAAGGAAAGTGAGCATCATAATTATAGTAAAATTGACCACTCTAAATCTATGGATTGAAAATAGCCTTTTGCACCTCCACCACAGTATCCCCAACCATATCCGCTGAGGAGGTTCCCAATGAGAAGCGATACTCGCCCTCATGGATCACCCACTTCTTCAGGCTAGTATCGAAACGCGCCAGGTCTCTCTGCTTCACCAGAAGCTTGACAGACTTCGTCTCACCAGGCTCCAATCGGACCTTCTGGAAAGCCACAAGAGCCTTGATCAGATGATCAGGAGATTGATCAGCTGGACCCGCATAAATCTGTAACAATGCGCCGCCAGCTTGCTTTCCAGTATTAGATACCTGAGCGGAAACAGACCAGTCGTCACCCTCGTGAGACACGTTGCCTAGCTCATATGTAAAGGTCGTGTAAGAGAGGCCGTGGCCGAAAGGGAAGTTGACCTTCTCCCTAGGAAGTCGATCAAAGTGACGATATCCGATGAAAACACCCTCTGCATAAGTCACCTTGAGCTGTCCATCTACATATTCACCAGGGAAATTGCCATGTGCCGGGCAATCCTCAATGCTTTTAGGAAAGCTCACTGGTAGTCGACCCTCAGGGTTAACAGCTCCGGTGAGAACATCTGCAATTGAGTAACCGCATTCTTGGCCTGGGAACCAAGCTTGCACTACAGCGGGGACTTGCTCTAGCCAAGGCATAGCGATAGCAACACCAGTTGAGTTCACAACCACAGTGTTGGGGTTTGCCGATGCCACTGTAGACACAAGAGCATCTTGCGTGCCCTTTCGAGGAAGATTGAAACCATCTTGGTCTCGACCTTCAGTTTCCCATTGCGGATCATGTCCGGTAAACACGATCGCGTAGTCAGCAGTCTTAGCAACTTCAGCGGCTTCTCCGACAAGATCTGCATCGTGGTCGGATTCAAGCGAGAAGCCGACACGGACGCCACTGCGACCCTCAAGAATGGTCAGACCGATCTTGGTAGGTGGATCACTGCAGATACGCAATCGATAAGTCTTGCCGCCTTCGAATTTGTGGCGGAACTCAGGCTCTGGAGCAGCAAGGAAAAGCGAGCCCATGGGGTCAGTGCAGTTGGCAGTCTGCTCGTAGATGATCTCGCCATCCACGTAAACCCTTGTAGGTCCCAAGCCGGAGCAAGCGATGTAATGATTTCCTGTCTCAGCGGGCGTAAAGTCACCGACGATCTCAAGTCTCCGCCACAGTGACTCTTGAGAACCCAAAGGTGAGTATGCAGAAGTTGGTTGTCCGACAGTAGTTACGGGCTCATCTTCACCCTCTTTGAACAACTGTCGACTAAAGCCAGGCTTTCCATCGAGACTGACGACTTTACCACACAGACCATCGGGATGAATGGCAGGAAGTAGACGCTCGCGATGAGCGCCTCGCGCGTATGTGAACTCGACATCATCACCAAGTGCTTCGTGCAGACCTTGCCAGGGAGTGATCTTGCGGTACGCATTGACAGCCGCGCTACCTCCTCCGTGAGCCATAGCATCTTTGGCAAATCCAATGAGAGCAATCTTCTTCTCCTGAACCTTTTCCTTGGTCAGCGGAAGGAGTTCGCCCTGGTTCTTCAGCAAGACAATACCCCGTGCTCCAGCCTCGCGGATCATGCTTCGCAGTTCGTGGGTATTGGTGTCTTGACCAAGAGCAACAGAATGTGACTCTGCTTCATGGGCCTTGAGCTTTAACGCCCACTCAACGACGGACTTGGCCCGCTCATTGATGGTGCTCTCTGTCAACTCTCCCCGCTGAAGTGCCCCCTTGACAGCATCTTCCTTTCGTAGGCGTGGAGGACCAGGCATCTCTAGGTCTAAACCAGCATTGAGTGCTGCAGCGACGGAATTCGTACCGCCCCAATCACTCATAACTAGGCCCTTCCAACCCCATTCACCACGCAAGACCTCCTGCAGAAGCCATTTATGCTCATCGCAATGAACGCCATTGACATGATTGTACGCTGTCATGATCGCCCAAGGATTCGCTTCCTTCACAGCAATCTCAAACGGCCTAAGATAAATCTCGCGCAATGCACGTTCATCGATGGTCTCATCAACAGTCGTACGTGCCGTTTCTTGCTCATTCGCGACAAAATGCTTTATCGTAGCTGAGATACCAAGACTTTGAAGTCCTTGAATCACCTTTGAGGACATTTTACCGGTAAGAAACGGATCCTCACTGTAGCTTTCAAAATTACGACCACCAAGAGGATGGCGATGCATACAGACTGTAGGGCCGAGCATGCAGTTTACTCGCTTACCTCTCGCTTCAACACCCAGAGCCTTGCCGAACCTCTCGGCAAGGTCTAGGTCGAATGTGGCTGCGAGATTGCATGCTGCTGGGAAACAGGCCGACTTGATGTCGAGATCTGTTGCTGCTGAACGGATTCCATTTGGTCCGTCGGCGGTCTTGGATCTGTTAGTAATCGCTTGCAAGAGCTAAGGGACGAAACTCACCTTGATTGAAGGGACTCCCTTGTCGGGATAACCAACCGTTTCTGAGAAGTTCCGGCCTGCTAAGAGGGCGATCTGATAAGAGTTAGCTTAATCCCTCTTCTGTGTTTTATCGTGTAGCGTACCTTCTCCTCCAGCGTCAATGATTGTATGATTGCATCAATATCCGTGTTTGCCATTTTGCCGTTGTATGCCTCGAAGCTACTGGGGTCAGGACTGATGCTGATGATACTCGCGAGTAATAAGCAAGCCCGAATCTCTTCCCTCTGACTTGCGTGTGGGCCAACGTCGGGGAACTGGATCGCTAGTTTTGTGGAGGTCCTTAGGAGGAATAACTTTAGCTTGGGACTGGTTCAATTGGCTTTAATTGGACTTTAACGAGCTTCAGCAAAGCGACAGCAGAGACTAGAAAACTGGTCAAGGCTCGAGTCATGAGCGAGATTAACACTAATCGGCTACAAGCTGCTTCGGAAGTGGCGATAATGCACCAATGACAGTCCGATCCGAAACTTCGGAACGGCTGGGAATAGCGTCGGATCCAGACTAAACGCGTCAAGCCAAGACCCCATCAAACAAGTTGTCAATTTCTTCAAGCGTTAACGAACGCTCCAAGTTTCCCCATGGGGTGTCTGTCTACCATTGCGTGGGGTAGCATTGGATCTGCATAATCTTTTTCTGCTTTCGTTGGTTCAGATATAATTAACCTCAATGACCCTGGTGTTTTGAGTTTCTGAAGATTCATCATCAGTCGCTGATTGACGTTTGGACATTTGACAAGACACCGATCATCTCTAAGAGTCATGGGTTCCTCACCAACAGAGAAGAAAGGTGCCGCCGCGGCTGCCGGTACTGACCTCGCAGCAGTGAGTTTACTCCCTGAGATGCAAACGATAGGCATTAGTTGCTAATATTTTCGTCAGGTACTTCCCGATGATGCTCGACCTTGGTATCGCGTACCACATCTCCTGAAACTTAACCTTCTCCTTCTTATCCCGCTCGTGTCGTCGGGTGCAATTGGATATGATGGTATGTTGACCGCGCGGCAGCCTTATCAATCATGACTAACATGCACAGGGTCGATGATGAACGGTCTCCAGACCCTCCCTCAATGGAGAGGCTACTTTGGACACCCCGAAGGCGCCATGCTCGGAGCCCTCAACTCCGTTTACCCAGCTGGAAAGGTCATCGCCCTTTTCTTCGTCACCTACGTATGCGATCGATTCGGCAGAAAGACAGCCATGATGGTTGGAGCTTTGACTTGTGTCGCTTTCGCGATCATGCAAGCTGTGTCACAGAACTTGGAGACTTTCATTGCGGCAAGAGCTATCCTCGGTTTCTTCACAAGTTTCTTAGCTCAGCCTAGTCCTATTCTGATCACTGAGCTTGCCTATCCTACACATCGAGGAAAGCTTACTGCTTTGTACAACACATCTTTCGTAAGTACCCGCTCTTCATAGTCGAGGATATACACTGACTTGGCTAGTACCTTGGAGGTATCATCGCCGCCTGGTGCACATACGGAACCTTCAAGATCGACTCAACATGGAGCTGGAGAATCCCCTCTCTTCTCCAGGGAGCCCTCCCCTTCATCCAGCTCCTCGCCGTTTACTTCCTCCCCGAATCACCCCGATGGCTCGTTGCCCACGGCCGACGCGAAGAAGCCCGCAAGATCCTCGCCACATATCACGCCGGCGGTGACGCAAATGCTCCACTCGTCAACTTCGAGATGGCGGAGATCGAGGGTGCTTTGACGCACGAAGCCGATTCCATGTCACAGAACTCTTGGCTCGAACTTGTCAGAACTCCCGCGAACAGGAAGAGAACTCTCATTGCCGTTATTGTCGGATGGTTTGCTCAGTGGAACGGTATCAATCTCGTCAGGTATGTTGTCCTACCCAATCCCCGCGTCTGTGTACTTGTCTAACGTTATTTGTAGCTACTACCTTGTTCTTGTCCTCAACACAATCGGTATCACAGCTGCGAAGGAACAAACCCTCATCAACGGCCTTTTGCAGATCTCAAACTGGCTTGCTGCGATCTTTGTTGGTGCCATGCTGGTCGACAGACTTGGACGTCGCACTCTGTTCCTTCTTTCGACTTGTGGCATGTTCGTGTCGTACATTATCTGGACCGCCCTCAGTGCTTCGTTCGACAGTACTCGAAGCCCATCTACCGGAAAGGCCATTGTAGGCTTTGTGTTCATCACATTCTTCTTTTACGCTATTGCCTGGGCCCCCCTCCTTCAGGCGTATACCGTTGAGATCTTCCCATACACTCTCCGCAGCCGCGGTGTCTCTGTCATGTACGTCAGTACATTCGTTGGTCTTGTCGTTGGAAACCAGGTCAACCCGATTGCCATGAAGAACATTGGATGGAAGTACTACATCGTCTTCTGCTGCATCTTGGCCTGTCTTATCGTGGTCATCTGGTTCCTTTTCCCCGAGACCAAGGGTCACACTCTAGAGGAGATCCAGGCCATCTTCGAGGGAACATCTCACGGAGCTCTTCATGCTGGTAAGCTGGATGATATTGAAAATGGACGATTGGATCAGGATGGCAAGAAGGATAAGAAGGTCGACCAGGTTGAACTTGCTTAGGTGGAGCAGCAAGAGTCATAGATTTAGAAACAGTAATAATAGCCGATGGCAACTATTAATCTTTGCTTTGTTGACAGTTCGAGCGCATTGATCTCCGAGTCTCAGGAGCGATGTTCCGGTGGCGACCTGCCGACGTGTACTAAGTTCGTCAAAGCAGAATCCCGGGGTTGTCTCTCGTTGCACGCCGGAAGATCCACGAACGAGCGATTGACATGCCTCAAGCACATTGTTTTACCAGGGTTCTTTGGGGACATCACTGAGACCAACCGATAGAAGCACGAGGTCTCACGTTACGGTAACACCTTCGCTTCGGGCTTCAGAGATAGTCTCGTACACCAACTTCACTCTGAAGTTGGCGGACAGGGTATTTCTCATCGCATGTCTCGGGCCGGTTATCATAAGTGTGCTGTCATTTCCGGAGGTGTACGTAGAACCTTGTATCTAGAAGTACGGCCATGCTCGTATCTTCTCATGAAATGTCGTCTGGAAAACGGAAATCTCATGATCTATAAAGAAGAGAGCCATTTCTACATCTCCAGTTCTCATTCACAAGACATCGCATTGAACAAAGTCGAATAACCGGTCTATCATATCTTCAGTCATTAGTTCATCATGAAGTCCTCAGCCGTCGCTCTTCTTGCCCTTGCCCAAGGCATCGTCGCTGTTCCGTCTCTCTTAGGGCAGATCAAGCAGAGCCAGTCAAAGGTTCTGACCACTGATCAGGACATATCGTTAGTGGCTCCGCTGCAACTCATCCCACGAAGCTTTCTACTACCACCCGCTGTTCCTGTCGGTCAGCATAAAATAGTAGTGTTCCTTTGCTGATATAAAATCATAGTCTTTCTATCAAGCTTTCGCAGGTACCTCTGCAGAGAGCAGAACATCACCAGCAGCAGGAAGAACTCTGCTGGTTGCTGTGCGCCTCAAGCGAGATTCAATGCCCTGAGGGATGGGTAAGCTATCTGTACTTCTTTTCACAACTCTTCCATTTCACTAACATAGTGATAGTTCTCCTCTGAGAAGGTAAGATCGCCTAAGTGGCCCCAAAACTGACTGACTAACTTGAATCGCAGGGCGAGTGCTGGACTTGCTGCAGGGCCCTGAACTAAATCCATTGAGATCCCTATTGAGTGGTTTCAAAGCAAGACCTTGTGGTACTCCTGCCTTTCCATATTACAGGCCGAACTTTTGGCTTTGGAGAGCTCCCTGTACGTCATTCGCTTAGTTTATCTTCTGTCTTCGTTACGAAGGCACTCTTAAAACAGTCATTCTCTTGAAACACACGATATGAAGAAATTGCGGAGCTACAGTACTCTTCTTAGAGATGTTGGGGCGCCTTATATGCTCAACAGGTTATCTCTAGGTCAGGCACTATCAATACTATAGTCTCAGTGTACTAAGGGTTGCCAGTGTCATCTCTATTTGAATGTCTAATCAGTGAAATTTCCAGTGATTTAAATTTCGAAACATCCGACTAGGTATTGGGTGGTCCCTTAATCGAGTGAGATGATTTCAAAGGCCGATCGGCTCAGGTTCCGTGCCTGTGAACGAATCATAACACGGGAAAATTTGGAAAAGCTTAGAGAGAGCTGAGAATTATACGCGTCATATATCACGTTTTTGTACATTAAAGCTCAGGCCACTACAAAGGTAGCTGGACCATAAGGTTTGGAAGGCGCGTCCTGTGTATGATGCGTTCTCTTGGTCACTATGAGACTGAAGGTTTAATTTGACTTTAATGGAATATGAAAGATCACTGTAGCTCCTCATTCAAGTGGTCACAAATGTTATGGAGTCTCGTTGATAGGCAAATGTTGGTTATATGACATTGCTTGTCAACCTTCCATTGTGTTAAACCAGAAGTGTATTTGCTAACCTTATGATTGACTCATAAACTCAATACCGCCACGACCTTCTGATTGCCCCAACTTCTTCCAGTCCAACTTTCCTCCCACATGACACCGACATACGTGTCATCTCGAAACCTTCAATCAACCTTTTCTCGTACGTCAGTATTGATCGATAAATCTAACAGCTTGTGCGCCTTACCTCGAAGCCAAATACGCCTCATCCACGCAACCTTCGTGAGACTTTTCCCCTTCCGTTGACTCATCAGCGAATTTGCATCCACAGGGCAATCAGCGACTGTATCCAAGCCAGATTGTCTCTCATTGGCTGTACAGACAGTTCCTTGGCAGCCTCATTTAAGTCATCAAGGTCTTGCAGGGCCTTCCTTTCTCGCCGGGCGACTTGGATGACCCCTGCAGGGAATCCATGCCCGTTGGCTGTGCAAGTGAGGGCATCACAACCAAGGACTGCCAGTTGGATGAGTATATGACTGTTGAGCTGATCATATTCCTGCATGTTGATAATGTCGCGTACAGCATTGTATTGTTGTTCAAGAGCCTTATAGCCTTTTTGGTCTCGGAGGGATGCCCTATATGATGCTGCAATTTGCAGTGTGACTGTAGCTCCATGGGTGTAGTTGTTGATGTGGTTTTGGTCGGGATGATCTTGATAGAAGACTATTCTTGTTGGAGCTGCCATCTTGCGTTGTTGTTGTCTTGCAGGATCTGGGGTTTTTGTGATGTTGATCTTGGCCGACGAATTAGAGCTTCTTATACCCCCTGAAGGGAGGCAAAAGAGCCATATTCTAGGTTTTCTTCTTA